>SJOL01006347.1:611891-623741 GCA_004794785.1 Opisthorchis felineus | reverse complement strand
ATAAATTCCGCCTCCTTTTTAGGTGAACATTAGCCTTCAGGTCATTGCTGCTTGATGCTTTCTTGTCTGTATGGTCAGTCTTGTTCCAGTTACGCTCTGTCGTCCTCGTGTGCCTCAACTTAATTTACCGAACAGACTGAAAACAATGGGTAATAGTTACGTGAAAGTTAATTGCACATCACTTTGACAAGTGATTTTAAATGCAATTAAATTTGGCATTTTTACCTTCCCCGAAGCTTACCACGTAGATGAACGGCAATTGATTGAATTCCAAGTCGATAGCCAACGAACCTTCATCTGATGACCTATCTTGAAACCATTGTGATATTAGTCATGTCAGCTGCAGGACCACCGTGGTGCTGATTTTCTAAATATTCGAGGTGTTTCTTTTGTCGTTCTGCTTCCTCAACCAGTCACCTTTTAGCCGGCGTAACTGTTGGTGATCCCGTTCTGAAGACCGGGAAGCCATTGTCCGTGGAACTTGGTCCTGGAATAGTGAACAACATCTTTGATGGTAAGTCTGAGGAATTTCTAGTACTGTACTCCATAAGTATATTTTTTACTCTGCTACTTTGATCAGAAAAACATACATGCATACATTGTGTCCATTTTTGAGGCCAAGTTATGGTTGGAACCTTGGGTGGGCTCTATAGCACTCAGTCAAATAATCCCCCTTTCTATTTGTTCAGCATCTGACTCACCAACTGTGCGGTCCTTGGATGCCAGTTCTGGATATAGATGGTCCCCACAAAGCTTGTGCTTGCAGTTTAGGTCAAAAATAGAAAACGGATTGCGTACCGCACTCAGTAGTGCTAACATTATGTCCTATAGCTCTTCGGTAAAAGACTGAACAAGGGGCAATTCATATTTTCACTCTCTCTGAATTTCTAATGGGCTCATCTCTGAGCTTCTCCTAGGAGTCAGGGATACCCTACTGACCTAGACGAAGGACAGCTTACACTGTCCAGCGTATCTACGAAATTCGGGGGGGGGGGAGGTGGTGGTGGATAATATGCCCTCTCGTGGCTTACCTTTTACTTAATTGCGAATACCTAGTCGGATGGTTTCAGACTAAAATGGAGCTGGTGCGTGGACAGGCCGCCGAGTGAACTGCAGTCCTCAGATCAGTTGGATTCATTCCAAGTCGCCGTCATTAGTTAGTCACATTGAAGTTAAATTCTTTGCCTGAACTACACCAAAATCTACTCTCTCTGTTCCTACCTGAACTTTGTCAGTGAATACACGGCCAGTAAAAGTAGTTGTTTGCAAAACACTAAGATATTTACTTATGATGGATAAGTTCACTAAACAATTTCTAGGCTGAGATCAAATAACTCGAGATATTGTACAGAAAAGCGGGAGATTTAGTTCAGTACCGCTGGGAACAGAAGTGAGGTGACGGAGGAGCCCCTAAGTTTATAGGACCAGTAGTTTGCTTCCGTATCGTGGATAAGAGAAGATGTGTGTTACACCGTTACGGTTTCCTGATATGGTACTATGGTGTGCTGTCGATAGTCGGGGATGGTGCACCTACCTGAGACCTCTGACGTCCGGCTCGACGACTTCAACAGTATTTGGCACTTTCTGGCTGCACGACACATTAATTGATCCTTGTTATTTATTCCCGTGGTCGTCTTTTATTGAGGGGTATCACTGCACTTCCCGGTTTTTCTTCTCCAAAGGAGCGTTAGTTCATGAGAAAGCCCTAGGTTAAAAGACCTAACCGCAGTGTGAATAGAAGACAAATGACAATCACTCCCTGCTTCTTCATTTGGTTCCTGCCTTCTGAATCCGTTTTAGGCATCCAGCGTCCACTAAAAGGCATATGTGATTTGACCAACTCGATTTACATCCCCAAGGGTGTAAATATACCATCCTTGGATTGTAAAGTTGAGTGGGAGTTTTATCCGACCGCGACATTGAAACCGGGGATGCATATCACCGGTGGTGATATTTATGGTGTGGTCCACGAGAACACCTTAGTCAAGCATCGCATCATGTTGTCACCAAAAGCACAGGGAACTGTACGGTGGATTGCTCCGGCTGGACATTATACCATCAAAGTGAGTTTGAAACAATTAACCAGGGGGATTTTTTTATAGACTAGAAGTGAACTGATTGCGAGTGTTGATGTTGAATGGCATAATAACTACTTCATGTCGGTGTTTCTCCGTGGCCTGAATTTTTTCACTGAGGAACTTAGCTCTTATGCTTATTCACGTCTTGGAATATGTTTGGTGTTTGGAGAAACATAAGTAACTCTTATCACGACTTTCTGCTTTGCTTTTCCTCTGAATTTAACGACTGTAGTTCGTTTGTATTTCCGGTCATTTCTGCATCCCTATGTTTGATTTCGAACCTACCCAACACAAGATGATTCAAAGCTATTTATCGGTCGGATACGCGACAGGGCAGAATTAGTCTGATTCCTGGCCATGAATCTGAGGCACACTAATCTGAGCATATGACATCCGTCTTGGTTTACTGTCAAAGCATTGGCGAAGTGACTTTGTCAGCCCTACTTTAATCTGTTTTGGACCAACGCAAGATACTGAGTGGTATCATGTTCTTTATTCAGTCTTGCTGTCCGGTTGGTTTGTCGCGACGCACTAGTATCATTTGGGCTCCTTTGCATGAGGAATTTGGGGGACTAGAGCTATTGTGATCGACATATTGTAACTGTTGTTGCGAACCCTGTTTAACCTTGGTGTATAATACTACTCTTGTTATATACAACTTACAGTTAACTCCTCCAATACAGTAAGATCCATCTTAAGCTTGCGTCAATGGGACCTATCAAAGGTGTTTGCTGCAGAAGAATCTATAGCGTGGAGTATATTGCAACCCGTTACTCATCCTAGCATGCAATTTGTTTTGGTATATCATTGATCGGGTAAGTTGATCACTGTAGGAGGGACATGAAATCAAAATAACAGTCGGCCTCCGGTATTTCTGTCGGAGGGATGACCGCTCATTACGTAAACTCTGCGTTGAGAAGTTGTTTGGGAGTGGCTACAAAAAGTTACTCTAAGAGAATGATTAGCATAGCAGGTCACTGTGTAGAAATGTTCTTCATCGTACTTTATTATCATCATCATGTTCTCTCACCCATCCATCAATAGGACAAAATTTTGGAAATCGAATTCGATGGCGAAGTATCTCACCACAGTATGCTCCAAATATGGCCCGTGCGTCAACCCAGACCAGTGGCTGAGAAGCTTCCGGGCAATTTCCCGTTGCTCACAGGACAGCGAATTTTAGATGCGCTTTTCCCGTGAGTTTACCTCTCCTTGTCTAGGACGTAGATAATGCTCGCCCGCATGCAGGCTAACCTTATAGTGACCTATTGTTGGTGGTTCAAACGATAGCACGGCAAACACAGTTCCCTAGATGGTTTTCGGAAGAAGCAAATAGCCAGTGACAGACAAGCTAGGCGCAATCCATGGGCTATACTGTTTAGGCCATGTACTTCGTATGTAAGCAGACCGTCTGTTTCTCGTCGAGCTTTTCGTCCAGCCATGCGTAGATTGGAAACAGTTGAGAGGCGGACAGGTAATGATTTACCAACGAAGCATGAATCCACTAACCATTAAACTCAGTCGGACTGACGATTGCCATCTCTCTTCCTGGATGAGGACGCAGAGACAATGAACAGCAATGGCTGGTGACATTGGCGGACGTGGTCCGATCACGTAGCCAGTGGTGACCCTGCATTATCAGAGACTCCAATGCAGTTTGTAATCTAAAATTAAAGTCGAAATCCAAAATGCCCCTGATAGTTGACCTTCACTGATCCCTTTTTAATGCGCATCTCTTAACAAAAGAATGGCAGCGTAGGTATGGGAGTGGTACTTACCCAGACGACGGAATGAGCTTCCTATCATTTGGATGGTGACTTGTGCCACTCAATTTACACCTACTTCGTGGTCATGCAGTCGTTAGAATGTTTTACACAGAACATCTGATCTGACCTAATCTTGGTTACCTAATAAGCCGACCGTCTCAAGTTTGATACCAACCTTATCAACAAGAGAGTCCACTTTTTGATGATTGTTAGCTCACCCACTCACCCATCTTTTGAAATTGGTCCACAAAAGCACAACTGTCGTGTGTGCTTCTTCGTGGTAAATTCTGTGTGCTTCGCAGGTCACCGTTGTTATGTGAACTGCTTACTGGGATAACTTTTCCGCTCATTATCCATCACTGTTCATGTCTTTCTGTGCACTTTAGGACATCGTTGTTTGGATGCACGTTCTTTCACACTTTACTGTGGTCACTTCAGCATCTACCTGTTTTGTGTAACCAGTCTCTGCTGCGTCTTATTGTGGAGTAGTTTCATGTCACGTGGTCAACTTCGAAACTTTCCAAACCCGTGATCGGTCTATTCTTTTGGTACAAGTCCGCGCGCCAAAGAAAATATAACCAAGTTAACTAGAGTACGCCCCTCTGCAGCGACCAGTCTAGATTAGTGACCGCGTTTATTCCGTTTCGTCAAACTTCTGTTATAACTCTTAGAGACTAAGTTCCCGCCTTATGACAACAGATGGGGCAGATGTATTCTGTGTTTCATTTCCGGTCTTCCGTTTTTTACCTTCACTTCCGTTCTTCCTTTGTACGCACTTATACACTGCAATACGGTTCGCGGGCTCTCACCTTTATTTCGACTACTCGGGTGTAAAACTCACCACAGTAAAACCAATTTCGTCCTGTCCCGCCTAACACTCTTTATGTTTCTTGTGGACCGAGTTCCCACCGTTATGGTGGCAACAGCCAGAGGAAATTTCCCCAACTTTGCCAGCTACATCCTTTTCTAAACTGAAGGAGAAAATGTCAGTGATATGTTCACACATAAATTCATGGAAAAGCCCGGGAGGCAACACTCTCGGTTGTATTTATCCCTTTAGAACGATCGTTTTTGTCTGATCCCGTCAAAGGCTAATTTAGAAAGCTCTTATCTACCGATAGGATGAATTCAACCTAAAATGTGTGCATATTGAATGAGTTTTCAGGTAATTACATAATCGGGGTCATCCAAAAACACTGCTCTATTTAGCAGTTTAAGATGAAACCAGAACTTTATCAGAGCCGAGCCATTGAACTGAAATGGGATGAGCCAAACGACGGAACTAAGAACCATTGTCTTCAACAAAAGCATTAAACTGGCAGTTTTGGAGTCCATTTGATTGACGAGTTATTTCACAGCGGAGGATATATCCAGATGTTGACCCTCACGTGCTTGTTGACGTGGGATACGGTGTATAATCAGAGGACTCGGTGAATCAGTTCAAATTTAATTCGGTTTGTCCCAGCACATCCTTCTTCACACCTTGCATATTTTCCCCTTTGACTGTTGTACACTGAAGGTGAGTGTAATGAAACTGGACAAGGTGGTCACGTTTTTACGTACTACTTCGAAGATATTTTTATCGGTGTTCGTCCGGTGTACACTAAGACCAGATACGAGCTCATCCATAGCCCACCACTAAGAATCGACTTTATGGATAAACATCAGAATTAGATTGATTTCATGGTTTAGCCCGTGTACTGGAATTTGTCAGGCAATTCGACTGGGACAGGTCGCGTGTCAGTTTTGGTTGACCGTTTTCACCGTCTACCGCAGCGCCACGCGGCCGCTAACAACACGTGCGCGCATGACGAATAATAATAAGGATGACTTGTCATGAAGAGTGACACTTGGCTGCTTTTAAGTAGTCCAATTTCCTAACATTTCGATTCCTGGGCTAAACCAAGAAAACAACCTGGTTCATCCTCGTCGTGAGTGCACGTGGCGCTGTAGTAAACGGTGAGAACTTTCAACCGATTCCGTTATATCCGCTTGATGAGTCCCAACCAGAACTTTTAAGGACTAGCCACATCCTGCTTTGTGGGTAAGACGGGAAGTTTGGAGGTGTCAGTGAATTAAACAAGTGCTAGTGAAAAGATTCCCATAACCTTACTTTTTTACAAGTATCTCCCGTGTTCTGCACAACTATGTGCTGACAGGTTCTCTCCATTCCTGTCTGAAATCGCGACATACACTGTCGGCTTTTCTTCTTTGGTTGCGATTACTGAGCATCATAAAAGTTGTCAGTAGACACCAAGACAAAACAAGTCTATCTAAATAAAATAAAAGTCTTTCAACTTGATGGGTTTTTGGCCCTCGGGCACAATAACTAGCTGATACAGCAGCAGATCAAATACGCACTGGTCCGCTGAGTGACTATTATTCTTCATTATTCACCTGTTTGTCTTGTCCGATTCCATTTAGGATGACAGACGTCTGACTGTCCTTTGGGCATCTCTCACATTGCCCTGGGATCTCGCGGTTGAAACGCTTAGCGATCGTACAGTTACCGTTTCTCTGATCCCCTTACATCACCAGACCAAACCAGCTGAGGCGTTCATATTTCTTTGTTCAACGCGTAACCAAACCTTATCGTAACTTAGCCAGGTTTGTTTGCGTTGCAAAATGGAGCGAAGCACGAAGGACATTGTGGGACGAGGTAACAAATTACGAAGAGCACACTACTCATAAGGCTGCTGAAATCTCTTTAAAAGCTCGCGACCGGTTTCGGCCTTCTTAGGACTCATCAGGTAGGCACAATCCCCGAGCTTCCGTCGGCCTTATATTCTACTTCAGCATCGAATTGTACGCGATTGGCGAAATACAGTTGTTATTGAATCGAGTTGATGTTAACGGTTGGCATGTACTCTGGTTTTTTGCCACATGAATGACTTGGTCTTGTGACACCACGCACAATCGCCGTTGACGCACTGATCAGCGTTCGATAACTTGGTCTTTCAGCTCTCCGGTAAGCTGGTCATTCGCTCATACTGCACCGCGTATAATCCTTTTTTAATA
This sequence comes from Opisthorchis felineus, assembly GCA_004794785.1. Classification (NCBI taxonomy): domain Eukaryota; kingdom Metazoa; phylum Platyhelminthes; class Trematoda; order Opisthorchiida; family Opisthorchiidae; genus Opisthorchis; species Opisthorchis felineus. Next base: position 616,879 of record SJOL01006347.1, on the reverse strand, counting down.
CTTTCGCTCCAGAAGACGGTTCTGCATTTGACGTTGGTCGGTTTTTATTCCAAGGTTATGTTTCGTAGCAGAATGAATAAACGGTTTCAGTTCCGCTAAACGGTAGAAGCGGATCAGATCCGGCCCCCGGCTGTAGTTTGTAGTTAGTTTGCTCTAATGCATTATGCTGGTAAGTAAACGGATGTGTGTTACCTTATACTATCACGGATTTAGCCTTGTGGTTAACGCTTTCTCGTTTTTTCTAATGAATTATAGCTGTGTACAAGGTGGCACTACTGCTATCCCTGGCGCTTTTGGTTGCGGGAAGACTGTGATTTCGCAAGCGTTATCGAAATACTCCAACTCCGATATCATTGTGTATGTGGGTTGTGGCGAACGTGGAAATGAAATGTCCGAAGTGCTTCGTGACTTTCCTGAGGTGAGATTTTTCACGTCCAAACCGGTTTTCTTTGAATCCCGTCCTCTTTTTCAGTGTCCTAGAATCAGTTATCCGATACCTGCTTTAGGTTAAAACCAAAGTACCTGCTGTTCTGTCATTTTTGCTTAAGCCCATTATATTATCATCTCTAGTGTTCTTCATCACCATCATTGCGCTGGAGTCTTATGGTAAATTTTCTGGGACACTGGAGAATTCTCATTCTATTTACACGTGCCTTTGATGTTTAGAAGATATTGGCACTTCCGCACTCTGTCAATTGTCGTAGACCTCTGTAATTGAGCTAGGTGAAATTGTGTAACCCATTGGTAATCGACTGGGGAGCAACCTACTCATAAGGTGACTCATAATGACACTGTCCACACCTCATGTTGTTTACTGGTGGCAGTTTTCTTGTTCCCTTTGTCTCCACCCCCTCTCCGCTTCCCCTTTTCACTTGATAATTCAGACTGGAAACCAACGCCGTCAAGTAATTAGGGTGTCCTTCCATTAGGGTGCCCACTAATGCTCTCCATGCCCTAAGAGTCTAGAAATATTCCGATTGGAATTTTTAATCTTGATTATCGATCTCTCTACTACATTTCACAGCTGACTGTTGAAGTGGACGGGAAACACGAATCCATTATGCAGCGCACTGCACTGGTTGCCAACACGTCAAACATGCCGGTGGCCGCTCGTGAAGCGTCGATATACACTGGTATCACCCTATCTGAATACTTCCGTGATATGGGCTATAACGTGAGCATGATGGCTGACTCGACTAGTCGGTGGGCTGAGGCATTGCGTGAGATCTCAGGTCGTCTGGCAGAAATGCCGGCCGATTCCGGATATCCGGCTTACTTGGGTGCGCGTTTGGCCAGGTATGATATATCACGTAGTTTTGCTTGCTCTCCCTGCTTCACAAATTTTGATCTATTTGGTATGGTCTCATTAGTGTTCAGCACTTCTTAACTTTGCGAACACACCGGTGCGAGGTTTTAAGCAGGCCGTCACTATGGGATTAGTGTGTGTTAGTTATTCTCAAATAACGCTCATGTTTGGTTCTTGAAGTCATAGGCTTAAACCTGATTCCGGTGGTAACTGAGACCACATGCTATTACCTAGTGTACATGAGGTCAAGCGTTTTCACCCGATACTAAGTGGATACCAGCGTGGTTAGAAAACAGTACTTCAACCAACCTTAAATCAAGTTAACCGGCTCATACTGTTGAGTTGAACCGATTGCCTCATGCAGCTGAACCGTTGCTACTCGATTACTGTGAATGCTTTCGGGTTACATCAGGCGCTTTGAAGACGATAAAAATTTATTGATACCACTGCGTTTGGCTGTGCATCATTACAAGCAGTAAGAGCAGCAGCGACAAAAGCAGCAACATCTTCATCATCAACAACAATACAGTTCGCGACCAAGTTACCGATGCAACCTGAAACGAGAAACGAATGGTCCTAGAAAATAACCGGAACAAAACTATCGAACTATCCATTCCAGGTTTACTAGCTGAACTGAGACTAGCTTGAGGTTGGCTGGGTTGGCCATCACAGCAGCAACACTCTTTCCGACAAACACTGTGTCAAGTCATCGTTCTCCGTGCAAACCGTCCGTGGCTCTCCAACTATACATAGGCATTAGGTGGTTGGAGCACAATTGATCGAAAAATCTGACGGAATGGTAGCCACGCACACCTCACTCAACTCAAATCATCAACCTAACAGTTTGTTAACGCTCTACCTTCGCGTGCTTGGGCTTACAAATATCCAGACAGTCGGGGTAGACGTGACAACCAATTGAATCTGGCCCTGCAGACCACGTACCATATCACTTCGAATTCATGGGTTCCCTGTAAATTGCTTCACGGTGGATAAATTCCCGATGAATCCACCTCAATAAGCTTGTCAATCGTCCAATAAGAATCGCGGCTTTAACACATTTACAGAGTTCGAAATGGTCCAGTGGTTAAGGAGCGAACTTACTGAACGAAAAGTCCAACCTGGGCATCCTGACTTCTCCTGTCTAGCCTTGGGTAAGTTGGCATTATATCAGCCTTCGTTCTTCGGATGGCATGGCAGCTAGGCACCGAAAAAGTGTTACAGCTGAACGGCCTGCAGAGTAGGACACATCGACAGTCATCCCTATCTTCAAAAAGGGTACACACGATTTGTGAAAACCACCGTGGCATTAGCCTGGTAGCTGTAACATCGAAGGTGCCCTCTGGTCTTGACCTTCGAAGGTTGACTGAACACAAGAAGAGGCAGATCTGTGAAAACCAAGCTGGGTTACATCCTGCAAGTGGATGCATTCGTCACATTTTTAACCTCCGTCAGATTCTCGAACAGCGACACTTCTTCCGGCGACCAACAATGATGATGTTCATTGACTTGAAAGCTGCCTTTGACTATATGGACCATCAGGTATTATGGCAGTGTCTATGGATCAAAGGTGTCCTCCACAAATTCTTGACCCTCCTTAAGGCGCTGTACGCCAACTCCCGCGGACGCATGAAGGTCTGCGGAAGTTCACTACATCAAGTGGCTTCAGGCAAGGCTGTCCTCTTTCACCATTCTTCACTTTCCCCATTGATATGATTATGAAACACTCACTCTTAGCCTCTAATACCTGCGGGGTCGAAATGTCCCCAGGGCATTCGCTCACAGGTTTCGAGTACGCAGATTACGCAGCTCTTCTTGGATCTGACGCCGTCGCAGTGCAACCAATATTAAATAATCTAAATAACTCCGCCTCGTTGTTTGGCATGCGGTTCACACCTGCAAAGTGTAAAATGCTGTCGTAAGACTGGGTGGGCTCGAACTCTAGCTTCATGCTTGCGGATGAGCCGATTGAGGTAGTAGACAAAGCTGCCCACCTTGGCAGCTGTATCAGTCCTGGTGGTCTAGCCGAAGGTGATATTTTCATCCGGTTTCCGAAATCCAGAGCGGCTTTTGTGGACCTGCGTCATCTGTGGCGTAGGCTTGACATCAGTCTATTCACCAAAGGTCAAGCTTACAATGCTGTGTTGCGCTCCATATTATTATACAACTCAGAAGCCTGGCCGGTGCGCGCTGAGGACGTAAAAAACTCAGTGTTTGGCCATCGATGTCTTCGGAACATTGCCCGAGTCTGATAAGAACACCGGATCAGTAATGCTGAAGTACTTTGTTTGGTTTTCGGAAGAAGTAACTCACCCAAGATAGATGAACTGATCACACTCCGTAGGTTGCGCTGGCTTGGTCACGTGCTCTGTATGCCAGTCGACCAGCTTCCTCGAAGAGCCCTTTTCGCACAATTACGTGAAGGGTGGAAACGAGCCAGGGGAGGTCAAACAATGACTTGGCAGCGAAATATGAAAGCCATTACCAGCAAACTCAGCTGCGCTGGTCATTGCCTTCTCCCTGGATAGGGACCCCGAGATGGGACACATCAATGGTTAGCGACATTATCAGACACGGCCCAGTCGCGCGTTCACTGGCGCTCATGCATCCAAGCTGTTGTCTTCAATACATACTTCTCTTTTCGATCTCTCCAATGAAAAGTTCATTGACACCCACGTATTTACGCATCAATTATATCAGATACTACCTCCAATGCGTAGCTATCTACCACACCCCCCCAAAATCATCGGCGAACGAAACTGTGGTACGGCAAGTACGCGGATTTTACAGTTGAAGGATGATAATGTCCTACTCAATTATTAAAAAGCACAGACTCGACGCTCTAGACAACCGACCTTATTGCCCGTACAATCTCTGTAAAGAGGAAGTGCCGGTGAACGATCTTTGACAAAACACAGTTAACTTGTTTCCCTTGTACTTCGAGCAAATATTGAGAATTTGGGTGGTTTATTGGTCACAGTAGCAGTTTAGCAACGCCAGGGGCATGTCTGCCTCACCCTCTGCTCAGCTAGCAAACGAGACAGCAATAGTCGATCATTAGTCGTTGCGATTTAGTAATCGCATGACAGCCATCCTGTTGAGGTTGTCGAGTCCCGACCTAAAGTTGTCACCTTGTCGTGGTGGTCGGGCTTCTGGGCTGCAATGATCCTGCGGGCTATACTGGCTGGAACTCAGTTCCTATAGGTTCAACCATGCCAGGAAGGCCAACAGGGAGCAGCCCGACGAAGAACAACGAGTCCCCGTACTGCGAGTAATCGTATTACGAGGCGGTCTGGAGGTAAAGTGGTACTGTCCTCTGCGATAGGAGTGTGTAGGCAGTAAGGCGACCAGCATGTCCATATTTATGGAAGCAGCGGTGCTGCCTTCCCCCGAGGAAGGACGGGTTAGATAAGATCGGCCCTAAAAACCGCACACTCCGATCACCCAACGGTTGACCGTGACCGCCGGCGCATTATTCAATACGGTCGAAATACTTTTAAGAACAAAGAGTCCGGTGCTGCTCAAAAGGCACCTGCTCTGCGCGGCCGCATCAGGAGTGAGACAGTAATGCCCTACTCCCTGCGCCCCCGGGCCAGGCCGGCCCCCTACAGCCAAGTAGGTCAGACTATTGAGTCATTGGCTCCGGGCAGGGTCCCCCAAGAAAACCCTAACAATCGCTGTCTCG
>SJOL01006347.1:580845-603622 GCA_004794785.1 Opisthorchis felineus | reverse complement strand
TATATATATATATATATATATATATATATATATATATATATATATATATATATATATATATCCGTTTCGATGTATGTTGTGAGCACATTTGCTTCAAACATTTGGGAGTGCAATTTGAAGTCCTTTATAATTTCATTATTTTCTTCACTCAACCAGCTCACGGGCACACGCAGAATAGAGCAACATTACTCGTTGTTTTATCTAAGAGAGGGATATGAGCAACGGGCACTGCCGTTCAGTGCCTGCTTGGGGAACTGTATGTTGGTTGGACTTCAAGAAAATCGGGGTTCCACGTATATGGAGCTACGTCTGTTGCTGTTGTGATTACAGGTTTGCAAGACGTTGATCCAGCATTTGAATGCTCTGTTTTTGCCTCCAGAATGTACAAATCATCGCTTGACCTAGCAAACGCGCTTTCCTGTTATCGCAGTGTCCCTCTCGAGAGAGCCCTCTTCCTGGAGGGCCGACGCCAACGTTTTCCTTCAGTCAGCATTTAGTGTGCTCTCCAGCAGGAAAGGCCGAGACTGCATTTTTCTCTGGTGTGTTCTATCTTTGGGTATGATCACTAAAGCTAGAATAGAATGTTTCGTACGCTACGGCGTTGCATGGAACAAGGATAGCGAAGACAGGCGACCCCCTAGTCTTCCGCTGGTTTCGGGTGTTGGTATTCCACATATGCGTCCGCTAGAATTCCGCTCATTTATCCTACACTTCCCCCTCTTCTACTTTTAGGTCTTCTGGGGTTTGGATAAGAAGCTTGCACAGCGAAAACATTTTCCCAGTGTGAACTGGCTCATCTCTTATTCCAAATATCTTCGCGCCTTAGATGACTACTATGATCGTAATTTCCCCGAATTCGTTGGACTGCGTACGAAAATGAACGAAATTCTACAAGAGGAAGAAGAATTGTCTGAAATTGTGCAGCTTGTCGGCAAAGTTAGTGTTGAAGGCTACTATTCTTCTACAGTCGATTTTTACCCCATGATTTTAGCCCGTTTAGCTTAGTGATATCATCACTTGTCTGACTAATGTGCTTCGTGCCCGTCATTCAGATGATTAACTGGTTTCGCCGAGTTAGTTAGCTTCACTAGTCTATTTATCGTTTATTTTTGAAGAGCATGTTCACAAACGGTTACTAACGCTGAAAGAACTGTGTGGGAAATTGGACAGTAAAAAAGGAAGGCTGCTACCAGGCAACAAACAATTCTGTCATCCTTATTACCAGAATGAAGTGGTCATCAATTCGGTGATTGAATCCCATTCGATCTGTCAGTGCTGTGGGAAAGTCTTGCAGCCTGTTCGCTTTTCACGCTTATCTGGTAAGCTATACGCTTGTTTGAATACATCCGTGTGCATTCGGTGCTTTTAAAGTTATGGACCCTTTTTAGGAGCTGGTCATGGTATTTTTCAGAATAACTAACTTGGTATAGCAGAAGCGTCTTTTGTACTAGACAGCGCGTCGGTGTTTTCATGTTCCGTTTTGTGCCCACCAATGAGCGAACCGTACTTAAAAAAGCACCGTAATCTTCATGGATTACTTATGTACCTTTCGTCATACCCTTAAACTGTGTCACGTTGATGTTTTTTTTTCAATTCACAGGCCTCTCTTGCAGAATCGGACAAAATCACATTGGAGGTGGCCCGCCTAATCAAGGATGATTTCCTCCAGCAAAACGGCTACTCATCTTATGACAGGTAAAAATTGATTTGACGGGTCTCCAATACGTGTATTCAGTTCTTGGTTATCTTACATAACTGCTAGCACTTCCGGCGTCATAAGCACAGTTCGGTGAAGCTAAAGGACCATATATACAAGCCTCTTATAAGAATAGACTTCCCTTATGGTATTGAGACTTCGCCCGTTAGGTGTCTTCGAAATTTTTTATCACTGGTGTCTCTGTAGTATAGCATGAGCTACCCAGCTGCAGCGATTACGCAACAAGGTGGTGCATAAGCGGGTACTTAGTAGCGAATCAGAGTCGTCAGGGCAACATGTATTATGTATGTATTATGTGTGCCCAGCCACCGTCTACTGAAGAAACCATCGTTTTCCGTTCCAAACCATTGTTGACGAACGGTTCGTGGGGAACAGGCTTTGATGTGACAATGCGAAGTGAAAGCGGCTACGGACAAACTGAGCGCTTTGGGATCTTCGCTTTTTCCTGGCTGGGGCCAACGCGATCCTGCTTGCACGTAGTTGGCAGCCCTGCATTATATGGCACACAGCTGATCCAAGTGGCATGCATGGTATCATTTCCTAGCCGGACTGCCTAACTAAAGTTCGCCTGTCGTTGTGCTCTGGGCTTATGTCAAGTGATACTTGCAAAGGACGCTGGATCAATCACGCTAACGGCACTCGGTTCTTCGTCGCGATGTTCAGATGTGCTTATTTTAATGCTGCTAAAAAATGCAGATACTTTATTTTTGATAGGTTCTCTTAAGGAAGTAAGGATTCTTCGTACCAAGTCCCTATCCTTCCCTATTCTTTCCAATGTTTACTAGGGCTTCATTCTCTCACGGTTTTATGGCAGTCAAGCGTTGGTATGTAGTATTGGTGTGATGGTGTTGACGACTTCAGATTAACTGTACTCGTCGTGACCGCTTCCACCTGACAGAATAGCTGTGCAATTTACTGTTCGTCTTTTTCGCAGGGTGGCGCTTATTCATTGCACTGGATACTACCGGCAATATCAGTTTGACACCAGGAATGGATAATTTGATAATTTGATAGATTACCAGATTTTTTTGGCTTTCTCCTGCGAGTTCTCGCTTTTACTATCGTGTTTTAACGAGTGACTCAGATGCCCTTGGTTAGCTCGATTAGTTCAGCTGCTCTTCCTTCCTTCAATCTCCAGATGAATGTGAGACGGAGTGCATAACCTACGTGGGTGTGGGAATTACTTTATTCAGCATCCCGACGTCTTTGATTGAAGTATTGGTCCTGTAAACGATGTCATAAGTTATGCAACTTTATAGCATTTAGGAATAGTTTAAGAGGTTGGCTATCCGGGATGCCTTATGTGTCTATTGTCACCTAGATATGAGAATCCGAGATTTAATCTCGTTGGTAACTGCGTCACCATGTTACACTGACTGTCCGCTGGTGGCTTCGGGTCATCTCCCGATTTCTTTAAACGCGAGAAATTGTCGACTTGGACGCCTAGTAGGCTTTTTTTGCTGAACGCCTGTCGAGCAGCTAGTCCTAATCACCTTTCTTAGACAGTGAACTCAGTTCCCTTAGGAAAACGATTGTGCCTGATAAGCAATTTTCCCAAATATAGTTGTTGTAAGCTTTGAACATTGGTATACTCACAGATGACTTACACGTTGCAACACTTTGTGTAGCGTTTGACTGTTCAAGTTGAGCGCCGTTTTCAGTTAATCGAAACTGGGCCCAACTTAGTTTGACTGAGTCACAGTGGATATAATGTCGTCAGCTTTTGTGTTGCTAAAAGCTTCCAGTCTTAGTTTCACTCCTTACTTACTTCACCAATACTTTTTAGCAGGAATATTCGTATATCTTCATACGCCAGAAATTACCAAACGTTGAGTGAAGCAGTTCCTTGCATGCCATTTTGTTTTGTCTACCTTCAGATTTTGTCCGTTCTTCAAGACGGTCGGTATGATGCGGAACATCATTAGCTTCTACGAGCAGGCTAGGCATGTGGTTGAGGTTACTGCTCAATCTGATCGGCGTGTCACATGGGCTCTAATTCGGGAGGCCATGGGCCCAACCATCTACAAGCTATCCAGCATGAAGTTTAAGGAACCGAAAGCCGGAAAGGTCAGTTGTATGGAACAGTTAGTTGTACACTTTTTTCTCCAGATCACTTTTCCTCTTACACCACTCCATACATGTGTAGTTGTGTTCCGCATCGCTAAAGTGCGTTGGGACGAATTTTCTGACTCATTCAACTCATTGTTGCTCACATAACGTCGCTTTGAACCCAGAGTAGCATCAAGTCAGAAAATTACACGTGTTTATCACTTGCTTCCTGTTTCCCTGGGAGAACTCCAACATACTAAGACAGTCGTCACACCAGTGTGCTTGGGTTCTTCCATGGTAGTCAGCATTTTCAACTTTACTTGCCTGTGTGTAAGTGATCTACTCCCGTGAAAACGAGGCTTGCTCGTCGCAGGTTTTTTTACCTTCGGAGTCAGCATAACGTCCATTAAATCGTAAAATCACATTTAACGGGCTCACCAAGTCATTTACACTGGAGTGACAAGGTCCTCACTTTCGCTCTAAATCGATGCATGAACAAGAGTGTTCCCAAAACTGTTGCATTCATGTACAGAAAATTCACTGACTGTTCTCCTCCTTTTGTTCCGTTATTGCTCACAGATTATCGTATGAATATTCTCCATGATTTTCTAACCGTGACATTGATTTCATCCTACATCGGTCAATTTTGACCGCAGTTTTCATCAGTTGACACTGTACGATTGAGTGTAGCTGGTGTACCAGAACACATTAGTTTCTTTGGCACTGCACTTTGTGGTCCAAAAGGGGACGACAAGACTGTTCTTGGGCTGCGATGATACCTTCAAAAAATCTCAGCTTAAGAGTCTGACAGTACAGTGTTAGCCAAGCCTCAGTGGTCGCACAGTGTCGTTGCAAAGGTTACGAGATCCGCCCTGCTGAAACGCAGCACCGCTGCGATCGGAATTCTCCTGCGAAAGTTATGTTACATCCTGACTTGGCTCTTTTCATAAACATCACTGAGGATAATTTTTTTCACTCCTATCCTAGTTGTGGCAAAAGAAATAGACTCACGAAAACAAAATGGGACCAAACAAACACCCGTTTCCTCTGAAGACCTGACCATCTATAGACACACACACACACAAAGACTATCTATTGCCTTTTTCAAGGGTAATCCTTATGGGAATTTGCCATATCTGACCTAGGTAGTGTTTGAGTTTTTCAACCTTTTCTTCAGAGGATCGAAATCCTCAAGGAGGCCTGTGGCCTCTCCTCGGAAGCACGTTTGTTCCGGCAGGTTACTGCCGACCGTAGCATAACGCTAGGCAAAATGTCCACAGTCTGTGAACATAATGTGACCTTTCGCCTGTAGGTGCCTTTGGAAATGCTCCCAAACCTCATACAGGGGTCGGTAGTTTTAGCAGCAAAAAAGGCTGTCTGTACCCTTGTGCCCTTACATCAGTTGAAGTGTTCCGCATTCAAACGTTGACGTTCATTCTTTCGTTTCTGAGAAGGAACTATTCTGTTTTTTAGTAATATTCTTGTTCTAACTAGCTGTCGACTTATCCTGATAACCAACTGACTAGTGGGGAACAGCCTGAATGCTTCATCTAAGTAGCTGTCGATCCCCTTGAAGGACCTGGTAAGTTACATAACCACGAGCTTGGGATTCCGGCGAATATCCATCGTAACGGTGTGGTCGGATTCAGAAAGCCTGTGCCACACAGGCGCTTTCGGCCTTATTGGACTCCTCAGGTGAGTTCAGTGGAATTTGGTACTTTGATCCTTTGGCTAACGGTTTTAAGTTGTTACCCTATGGACCACTCATTCGCCGGCCGATTTGCGCAGCTGGTGAATTTGATTTTTTTGTAAACGCCTGGCGAAATTTCACATCTAAGACTTCATAATTGTCGGTCCACAGGGATCAATATTCAGACAAATCACTGGCTTTCATCAGCAGTAAGGTTATTATCAGAATGAGCCTCTAGAGCTGGTCAGAAAAAACATTCACACCTTGAGTCTAATTCACCAGCTGCACAAACTGGTCAGAGAACACATGGTCCGGGAGTAACAGCCTGAAGCTGTTAACGGAGGATCATGCTTTTGATAAATTCGAATGGAGAAGAAAGCGCTCGTTTGACTAAGCCTTTAGAGATCAGATCGTACATCTACGGTAAATCATGCAACAGTGGCTACCTTAATAATGGTGATCCATTCTATAAAAGCCGTAAGGGAAATTAATTGGTTAAATAATTGATTAAATTAATTATTAGGGGGATCTAACTGTGGTTCTTTTCTGAGACCGGTGGTCGTGTCCCACTTTTTCGATTATCTCTGGCTTACTTCTGCCGATAGCGAAAGTCTTTCTGCCAGAACGTTGCAACTTTTGATAAATCTAATAACATGTGCTTGCTTTATGGAAGATGAACCTCGATGAACCTCGACCTAGTTCAACTCAGAATATTCTCCACCTTTACAAATTTGTTCCCTAGGAGAAAATTTTACGGGAGTTTGAGGAACTTCATGAGGAAATCACATCTGGATTTCGCAATTTGGAAGACTTGTGATTTGTGTGCCACCTGTCAGCTCACGATCAACTACTTATGCTGTTGTGTGACCCCAACGTCTGCCGAGCGCGCCATCTTGGGAGGTATGGGCTTGAATCCCCTCTCAATGTTTGTTATTTATACCACCTCCAACCGACCAAGGTGTCGCAACCCCACCAACCCATCAGTTCTATGCATGGGTAGCTGCAGGTGTGATCAAACAAGGCATAATATACTCTCAAAAAACTGCGTGCACATTCGCCAAGTCAGGCGAGCTCGATTCCTACCATCCCCGTATTCATCATTCCAATTAATCAAGCAGGACCGTATATTGATTTGTTAGGAATATACTTCGTTTATCTTTAATCTCTTCCTATTTTCTTGATGTTGTCCTGTTCACTGTGCATCGCTGCTGCCTCAATCGTTGTCTGAGTAGTTTCTATGTTGTACACCTCGGTCGAATTTCATTTGAATTTCCTATGGAAGCATACCATTGTCAGCGTTTGATCATCGTGTTTTTTTCGCTGTGCTGGTCTCAATATACAAACCTTGCATTGGTTCTTTTTCCAGGGAATTTTCCAACGAACAAACCTCTTTGATGCCATTAAGTTCGGTCTTCAACAATCGGCAGAAGTGATCGTTAGGACAGTTTGTCCCGATTCGCTGAGTGTTGCTGTGTTCTCCAACCTCAGTCTTTTATCTGCAGTTATCACAGTCTAACTGTGCGTGTAGAGTGTAAGCAAGTGAGCACACCGAAACCACCGAGTCCAGCTATCAGGCTAGGCCGGTGGGCAGAAGTGGAAAATCGGTTTTACCTAGCCCTGCTCCCGCGCAACAGTTGACCGTTTCTGCCTTCTAAATCTAACAAAGTTTCTTAATTGTTACGATATCTGTCATTTGATTGACGGATGGGTATAGTTGAATGAGTGTTTTCATCGCCAGGCTGGGGCAACTAACCACGTTAGCCACGTGCTTACCAACGACTCAGGTTCATTTGCAAAGTAAATTGGTTTTGGCGGAATGCTCACCTGAATATCAGCTGAATCCCTCGTTTATAATAGGATCAGTTTGTAATGTGTTGGATCATCAATAGGATTGGATTGGGTTACCAATAGGATCAGTATAAGTGATAGACTTAACTGACATTCAGCTGAGTCTCGTCAACACAGGCTAATTTGCAAATGAGGGCATAACTCCACTTACGCACAATTTGTTGTGCAACTAGGAAATAAGGTCGATATGCAAACCTTGGTACGTCACCCACTTGATGTGTTTCAAGAATAGCGAAACCAGTAGTGGATTGTGGAAGAATTTTCAGCAACCTTATAGGTAGGTGTAGGTGGTTACGGGATTTGTAAAATCCACATCACTCGTTTGAACAGTCTTTATCCTGTCTTGCTGCAATTATTCTGGTTAATCCACACCAAAGGGGGAAGCACCGTACTCCAGTTACACTCTTATTTGAGTCTACCTGCAGTGCATATCATCAACCGTGCCGGGGCTTGAACTCCGGACTTTCGACCCGCGAGGTGAGTGTGTTACCATCACTCCACCAGCGCACCTTGGACGCATCTGAATTGTCCTGTCTGAACAGGCGAATGTGTTCATGCTAGAGCGGTGTGATTGCTGTGTCCGACGCCTCAAACGATGACCCGGTAACTGTCCTGGTTGGGTCGATCGATTTACTCGCCAGTCAGGTCTTTCCCTGTACAGCCAGGGATATGCACTGCTTATAGGTAGTGTTGGGTTGAGATTAAGGTGCAGTGTTCAACTATGTGAAATTCCTGTTTGTCGCAACGGAGAAGGGGGAAACAATGCCCTATTGGGCTGACAGTGCACGGTTCCAGCCAGCCATATAGTGGCAGTCAAACTGGCCTGTGTTGCACATAACAACGAAGAATGCTATGTAAAAAGTCTGGTTTACTTTCCTACGGAACCTAACACCCATCATGCAGACAGTAGTTCACGAGTTGTTTTTTAGCATATCAGAAGTCGATATGTGGCTATCACAATTTGGTGCAGTTGGTACCCTTCATGAGTTTACTCCAACCCCAAACATTGTCAAACGTCGACTTCATACTTCGATTTCTGATTTTTTTAGGATCTAAACCTTATTTGTGTTATAGATCAAAGCCGCCCGCCATATTTGACCTTACATGTAGCTTTAAAATAGCTCTCAATCGGCTTACTAGTACTTTGGGTTGCCATCTGGCCGTTCCATGACCTAAGTAGTCTAAATTTCCAAATCCAAAACCGACTTCTCTCTTTGAAAAATGTCTTCTGTCCTAAACTAGGTTTTGACCCTCAGCCAAAAGGGTCACCTGACCGATCCTACTTACACCACCCGGAGAGTCCTAATTGAGGCGAAAACCCTACTTTAACTGGGCTTTTCGGGAGTAAACCGGGCATTCCTACAGACAAATGAACTTTATAAATGGGGGGGGGGCTGTTTTAAGTAGCACGTTAGCACCAACTCAATTTGCGAATGTGTTTACTTCCACTTTTGTTCGTTGGGGGTTGATGGGAATTGAGGAACCATGCCTACCGAACCAGTTCCACTGGGGGACGGAATCATTAGTGGGCTGTCTGTTAGTCCTCATCGGCCTATTAGTATTTCAGTACCTTGTTCATAAATGTTGCGGTGCACAGTAAAATCCACTTTGTTGCCTAATAAAGTATAACTCGCCCTTGAGGAACCCACCCCAACCACCAAATTTGGCTGCTCGTGAATAAACAGGCATTGTGTGATTGCGGTATAGCGCATGCGGTTTGTAATCGGGACCTGATTGTTCGTTGGACGGTTTCACAAAGTATAGAAACGTGATTCACGCGGCCATTCCAATGCCAAATTCGGGATAGAGGAGTTAAGGGTGTCACGGCCTGTCTTTCACAACCGTCCTATCCCTACACTCTATATTTTAAAAGGACTATTTCCACGTTCTCTGGAATAACAGCTGTGTCAAGGATAGTGCACATCAGAGCTGAGTTATCGAAATGCTGTTTGTTTCAGCTTTGACAGGAGGCTCTGGAAATGAGAGCGTCTCTTATAGTGTGTGATTATGCTTCATCCGGCTGACAAATATTAGTCGTTGTCGGTACTCCAACGATTTGAGGCATCGTTAGAAACGTTTCTGGAGAAGCTTGTTTCTTCAGGACCCGAGAAGTGATTTGTGTATTTGAATTGACCAAGTTGGAGTTCATCGTGGGAAAATTAGTCATCATCCGGATCCTGAACGAGTGAAACCATCCCCCAGTATCAGTTTGAGTCAACGAATAGTTTCGAACGGGCGCAGTCTAATGGGTAAGTGTAACCGGCTTTTATCCCTCCAGTGTGCCACAGCCTAACTATAGCCTTTGCCCTAAGCCATGACAGAGCTAATGTAGTAGTGGTAAATGAAACTTAACAACGCGATCCACGATTTAACGAGTGTCATCTCAACGACGCACGTGTCCTGTGTTTCATAATGAACTCGAATATAGGCACTGGATAACAGATATCATGAAATACAATAGAAACACCTCTTACATAAACCCACGGACGACGAGGGATGAGAAAACTGGGTGGGGGTTCAGCACGGATGTTGTATACTTTTGGAAATTTGGAAGCTTATTGAATACCTGGAGAACTCCTCTAGGTTACATTGAGGGAATTCATCGCGCTTGTAAACCAAAAACAACTGGTTTCCACTCTGATTATTATTCGTCAAAGCATTGTTGTGACATTAGTAGTAGAGCGCAAGTATTTACGACTTTCAGTTTACTATCCACGCGATACCATGCAAACAAATGACGCGTTAGTCATGTTTTTGGAGCAGTCCGAAACGGTCGTCGTCTGGTAAAATCTTGGGACTTACCTAAAATCTTACCGAAGGTAGCTACCAAAGTGCTTTCCAAGAAAAAAATGTTTTTCTAGCTTGGAATCACTGTAGGCGGTGTGGTTCTGTGTTTTATTAATTGGACCCATGGATGCATCTAAAAAAAATCAGGATAATTCGAAGATTATCTATTTCGATAGTGATCTGGACTAGATAGTCAAGGCGCATAAATTTTCATCAGAATACATCTTGTTGTCTCGTCTTAAAGCGTTGTCATTTTGGTTTGGTCGGGTGGAGGATGAATAAAGTGAATTGCTAGTTAGAACAAGCACCATAACACTTGTTTATGGTGGGAAATTATTGTCTCTAATTGTTTAGTATCCTCTGCACGTACTGTTAATCCTCTATGCCAGTAACTTGGTGGCCAGGTTTGCAGGTAGAGCTGTTGGAGGCTGCTTAACCATTTTGTCGTCTACTTTGATTGGTTCAGTGCTGCGTGCGTCGATGTCACCTTCTGGTTGGGCTCGGTCCATTCTCTGTTGCCTCAACGTGAGGCATTGGTTTTCCAAATCAAGACTCGCCTGTTTTATGGCAATATCATCGTTGATTCGGTTCAACTGCTTGTGCAGCGCATCCAAGGCGTGCCTGTTCGAAGAGGGGAAGTGCGTAAATTACCATGGGGTCCGAAACTTTCAATATGAGAAACCAGGCTCTCAAAACCTCAAAGTTCTTGTTCCTAAGGAGACAGGTTGCACGCTGTCATGCATCGTCTTATCCAAACTACTTACTAGCTGACGGTGTTTATCCTTTCACTTTAGGATTTAGGTGCCTTTAGTTTATGAGATCAAGGACCGCCACCCCTTCAGAATATATCCGGTGAAACTTACTATGTAGTCTTCGGCGGACGTCACCTTGATTTTTTCTTCAGGTTTACAGTGATACTTATGCGGTTGACTATTGCTCGCCACGATGAGTCAAATTCCCGTCGTGTTCACACGCTTTCATACCATAGTAGACATTTTTGTTCTTGTGAATATGTTCGCAACTAATGACTGAGTTTTTTTTCTTCATTTTTTTGGTCTGTCGTTAGCTTTTGGTACTCAAACGAATAAAGTCACATTTTCACAGCTGTTTACCAGAATAAGATCGGGATCCCCATAGCGTATACCAAATTAGGATTACACTTCACCTAGTCTCCGCTTACCTGCACTGACGCTGTTTTTCCAAAAGTGCTTCCTTGGTCACTTTGATCTGTTTGACCTCGTCGGTCAGTCCATACTGCACAGCGTCACGACACAGTTCCATTCCCGGTCGATAGGTTCGTCGTTCCAAACGAGTTTGAGCCAATTTACCCGCTGGAATCATATCTCTGATTACTTGTTCAAGCTTCTCGAGATCGTTTTCCATCTCAGCCATTTCGTCTTCCGTCTTTTCCAAAAGAGGTGAGCAGAAAAAAAACACTCATAACTGACTGAACTTGAGAAACAGGTGTGGAAATTTCTCCCTCTTGTAGGTACAACAAAAACGTCTTTGAGCATCCGTCTACTTTTATTCATACTGAGTGAACAGGCAAATTTTCACTGGATATTTATATCAACAACCCTACTTCATCTCCTTTCCCGACTTTTGGAGGTATGAAAAAAACTTATGACGAATGCTTTCGGCCCTTCCTCAACCGATCAATAAGATTACACTGTCACAAATTCACAATAGACTTAACTGCGATTTTTCAGTACGCGACGGGGGGTTCATACAAGAGTAGAGAGTCAGAGCATCCTTGTAAGTAAAGTACACAAAATCAGTCGAATAAAATAACAATCACGGTAGCTTGCATAGGAACTCGTCAACTCAAATCCTGAAATGCTTGAGATTATGAGACAGCAAGAATACGAGAGAGTACTTTTTCGGTGAAGGGAGAAGGGAGGCCGGTCCGAAAACGAGATACGATAACTTGGTGAGGTTATCGTAAGAGCCAAGGTGAGGCGATTGAAAGTAAGAATTGAAAACACAGCTGACGCAAGTCCGAGTGACAAAACAGAGAAAAGTATGTTGTGTCTTGACGATCAGGAGGGGATTGGAGACTCGGTGACGGATGGGTGTCAGTGGGGCGAGTTTCTTTGCATATAGTCCAGGATTGATAAATAAACCGGAGGGACCAAACTCTAGATGTGATAACAGTATTCATTGGCAGGACTAGTCAGATTTCAAGAGAACAAAAGGTTGGAAGAATAGCTTGCGGCATGGAAAATACAGTGCAACCTCTTGCACGCGCTTACGACTACTGGTACATCGCTGGTGGGTCATAAGAGGTTGTCGGAGGTGGAGGAAGGGGGCAAAGAGTACAGTTCTGGAGAACAAAACCGGGAGATCTTTAGAGGACCGGCAAAGTTTGAGGGAACCACTGGGGCTTTTAGGACGGCTGAGTGTCACAACGTTTGCAAAACCTCACTCTCAAAGTTTGGCAAGATTATCGCTTATAGTGGCGATCGTCCGTATGCGGTGGTTCATAATCCTAATGCCGGGAAAATGGGACACGGTGTGCTGGACGTATCTGTTAACGAACGCGTGTATATCAAATGGAGAAAAAAACAAAGAGCCGTTGATGTATAACGAAAATGGACTTGGGAAAGAAACATGCACGAGGAACTCTTGCATTGATACTAGGAGCGATGGAAACGACTCAATCAATTTGCGGTCCGACTGAACATACTCGGTTGCAACCATCATATCAACAGTTTGGAAGGAAATCGAAAGCTTTTGAGGTATCAGGTGGTACCAATTCCGTTTCACCAACCTTGTCTAACGTGAAAAACCAATAACGTAAGCGGTTGCGTCTGAACTGTTATTGGTGGTCATTCAGTAGAGTATTGTTCTCTAGGGTACGAACCTACTTTTTGGCCAGAAAAGTTCTTAGGGCTTTGGAAGAAATAGAATCGATGGAAATGGGGTAGTATCCGTTAGGGTTTGAGCGGGACCCATGTCTGAGAGGTATTGGAGAGAAGAATCATGAGGGAGGCTAGTTCTGGCGCAAATTTCTGCAGAAAGTATGTTGAGAGGGCGGACGTGACTGTGTAGACACAGCCGGGCGGGGACGTGTGATGAGGATACAATCAGTGGGTCCAAGTGGGAAGGAAACAGATTGCAGGAAGTGGGACTGTTAGTATGAAAAGGTCCAGGGTTTATGGGGTGTCGTCCTCACAGTCCGGGACATTAGCAAGAGAACATAAGTCGCAGAAAGCGATTTTCAGTGGAAAAAATGTTTTCTTGGCCAACTTGATCAGCGACGGTTGAGGAAGCCAGCTAATTCAGCGTTATGAACTTTGAAGTCATCAAGGATGGAGTTCAGCAGCGGAGCCGGACCGTAGCATGTGTGCACAGTTGACGTTCAGGAGATAAAAAGTTCTGAGGCATCATTGGAGAGCAGTGAATGGAACAATTGTAGTTCGTACTTCGGGCAAAAAATAAACTCAACCGGAAGATACGGAATCGGTTGTGGACACCAAAAGCGAGGACAAGTGGGTGACACCCACCTTGAGACAAAACAGCAAGTGAGTGTAGATGCGTCGAGTCCTTGGTTCCGGAGATCCAAGTTCCGATTAGAAACAAAACAAAAGGAAGTGAAAAGACAACTAGTGATAGACATGGTCTAGAAAATCCTGTAACCGATCATAGCTACGTTCTTTTTTCCCTTGCATATGTTGTTGCGGCCTGTTAAAAAACTGCCATAAAATGGAATTTCGTTGAATAGATGATTCCATCAGGTGGTATGGATTTCGCATGGAATCAAACAAGCAACAAGATGGACATGTGGTGCACGAGGAACCTTGGATAATCTACAGTATGCCTTTTCAAGCTTGGGAGTAAACGAATAGCATATCATATAAAGATGAAGAATATCATAAACGAGCGATTCGGTTTTAATCTGTCGTTAGTAACGACGGAATTTGTGCGTGTATTTCGTCAACACTGGATCTCCCCGACTTCGGTTGCATAATCATGTGGGGGCTGGAAAAGAACTGAAACAGCCGAAGGTCGAACCATTATTCCGCATCAGCCAGGCGGTCGAACCACGTTGAGAAACGATTGCACAAAACAGGCGAACTTAATTCCGCCACCTAATGCGGCAGACCACCAATGCTCGAACAGAGCCGGAAGTTTGGACGAATGACCACTCCGATCAATAATTCGGCGTTTGACAGCCTACCATGCATGTCAATACCAGGTGACCCAACCAAAACAAATTAGTGATTTTTTACCGGTAAAAATAACTGGAGCCAAAAACATTTAAATGGAGAACTGCATCTAGTTCGCTCTTCTGTGAATTTACAGGATGGACATTGATCACGTGTTACTACAGCGAATGTGATTCAGTGAGTTATCAGATAGAAAAACCTGAGGCTATCCTGTCCTTTGTGTTGCACCACACACGTTACAAGAACGTAGGAATCACGGAGCACAAACGACATACGTGTCATCCTCCACGAAATGCAACTGAGTTTAAAAAAACTTGAACGCAACTTAGCCATTGCACTCCACGTACTTTTAGTCAAGCCATAAAGTCAACTTCGACTGTACAATTATAGTCCAGCCAGGATTCAAGCCACACGTGCAGCGGACATGCGCTGAAGCACTAGAGATCAACACAACCGAACTGCGTCAAACGTGGTGAATGAGCCAGCACCCCTTCTATCTGGCTTGAACTTACTGCACACCTTAGGTGAGACAGTGGCCAGAGGTCAAGCAGTGATCCTAACGACACATGGCCACCAACAAGACGACAGAGGCACATCTTAGCCAAGGTACACACAAACAACACACGTTAGCTAAGGCCTGGTGAGTCTGACGAACACAAAACCTTCAGCTCTTAGTACACCACATGGAGTGGAATATAGCTCATTTAAGTATTCTGATAATGTTATACTTCAACCCCGTAGTCGAACCACCAGTGCACACCGCTGGTCTCGAAATAAACCCGATTTTTGCACTGCCACGCTCCAGGTGGACCCGAATTAGTGGCACAGAGTAACGTCTGTGGGACTAAACTCACTGTCCTGTATATTTGTGGTCGGTTGGCTTATTTGTTCAGTCCATCCGAACGTCAATTCGACTTTCACACGCTCACTGTCCGATTAGTCGGTAGTGCATCCGAGATACAGTCGGCTTGCTTATTCGCTTACTGCAATACATCTGTGGATTGTAGTTATCCAAGCTGTTAACGAATTGAAATGTCCAAACGCGTTTTAAGCAGTCCCTGATGGTCAATGATTTTACTCAGCTTTGCGGCCGTTCGTCCACAGTAAGCTTTTACAAAAAATTCACGAGTGCACTGCGTCCCAGTGGAGTGAAAACTAGTTAGATAGTCACTTTAACCGGCACGGTAGTTTTGTACTATTTTTAGCCGAAAACATTGGTGTCTCACCACGAAACACCCTTTTCTAAGGGTCGATGAAATCTGAAGCGAATTTACCCGCTAATAGACAACACCCATTTGGGCTTTCGCATATAGTTAAACTCTTTCTGATGGTTTTACATCTAACTGGGCGCGATGTTAGGTTCCGTTAAGTGTATCACAGTATCACCGTACCTTTACACAGCAACTAACCTACTGCAGTCAGCCAGTCCAAGCCTGACTTCGATGATGCGCATCTATTGATCAATCCTGGTGTACTTCAGTACATCGAAACGACTGGTTCTCGGTATAGCACAACACTGACCCAGTAAAGAAGACATTAAGCATTAATGTTTTAGACATCAGCTATCACTATCAACCTTGCTGTTGTCATTATTGACGGTAACTTCGTTAGCATAATGCACAGAGCTCAATGGGTATGGCTAAGCTCGGATGTCTATTGAGACCACATCTTTCAGAATGAAAATGTTGATTTATGTACTATTGTATGTTTACCAACCTGGTCTCCACCGGTACCAAGTGTGGCTAAATTAAAGGACCGTGCATAAATTTCAGGGTCTCGGTAAGGGACCGTAAACGGTTTCCTCAATGGAGCGCACTATAAGTAATCTGAAATAAGCTCAGAGGCTAGAATACATCAACTGTTGTTACATTGTCGGCGCAGCTATCCTTTCTTTATGGTTGATTTCGTGTGAGTGCACTGCACGCCATCGAGAGTAGGTGCACACAGGAGTGCACAGAGCACATCGCTGAATGGCTAATCCCTGGAGACAGCTTAGCTCTTCTAGGTGAGAGGAACACTTAGAACTAGTGAGTTATGTACTGGTGTTAATACTTAGGTTTAAACAACTGTACAGTGATCCTAGGCCTTTTAACATAGCTCTACTGTGTCTGGCAGGATAACTTGACATTATGAACATTTCTTACGAATCCCATGATATCCCTCTGTTTGCATTGCACGCGATTTGATAGGAAGACACGAGCGAACAGCAAGGCCACTTCCAGCTAAAATTCTCGTGATCGACGCGGTGGACAACCATGTGGTGCTCCTTTTAGGTTCAACCCCAAACACAGAACAGCATGACAACGACGCTTACTGGCATTTGCGTAAACTTGGAACGTTTTGTCTTCATGTGCCTCCCTACCGAAGTGATCGAATGGATCATCAAACGTAATGTGTTACAAACAGTACTTTTGAATTTGTCATGGAATTTCATGGGCCTTACTGTCTACCCTGTTCGATCAGATCACCAAATATTACGGTGGGGATTTGCGGGGTAGCAGCCTAAAGCCTTACCAGCTAATGGTCTGGAACCAGTCAGAGTGAGATCGCCTGTTGATCGTGCGCTGGTAACTTTCGTCAAATGGCAGGTGTACAGGTTAAAAAGAGTGCTTTTTGGAGTGCAGGAAGCTGAAAGTTAAAATATGGATTTCCAAAACCTTGGAAGTGAGTGTAAAAACAACAGACAGTGACCCAAGAGGAATGCTTGACTTATAACTCAGTTGGTCAAAGCTGCACGAGCATTCGTCATATAAGTTGATAATGGGTGTAGCACTTAGAAAACATACTGAATATCAGTTGGTATATGCTTGGTAAGTGAAAGGGTCGCAAATGATCGATAAGCGTGGGGAGAGCGAACAAGACTCGTCCGGGAGTAAATCTTTCCACAGCTGTTCCAGCTTCTAACGATTTACGTAAAATCACTGGGCTTTGGCAACCCACTTTCTAGACATCCCAGCATTTCGACTGTGTTGAAGATGGATTGGACGATGAACGGGCACGGTGCGATAGAATACCTTACACACTCTGCACGTGACCACACCGTTACGTAATCTCCTGTCGCTACTCTAGATTGCCCTCCAGTGAGTCGCACCATTGTTTACCTGATGGAATAGAGCACAAAACAATATTGACAACGATCCACCGAAAAGTCAAAATCAGGAATTCATTTGAATGCACTGTCCTAAAAACAGTGCAACTACTCTATTTCTGTAGGTTGAGTTTGGGGCTTCAGAGTTCAGTTGAATGAAGCGATCCGATTCAGCTAGTTTGAACAGCTGTTATGAAGTTTTTTGATTGAAATTTCTGGCTCACCAAGAGTTGCGTTTCGAAATGGGTTCGTTTTCTCTTCCATTAAAATTATTTAGTTCGTTTAACACAAAACGCACAATAAGTGCAAATTAAAAACAAGGTTTTTGCTAAATTTCTCCAGTTAATGTGACGGGCAGATTGATCGAAACGAATGACGGTTCATAGTGGGCTTTGTTCCATTTGGCGCTCTTCTGGTAGATGCCCTACCTATGAGCTTTTGGGTTACTGATAAACAGTAGGGCTTTAATTGTGAATTGAACTAGACTAAGTACTCAAAGAATTCGCTGGTTTGTGCACCGACATTTTCTATGTTCAAAAATTCATGTAACTTCCCAGATCACTCCAACATAGGGTACCATGAAGCACAAAAATCCGATCGATTTTCAATCACATTTAATGGGTACAGTGTTCAGAACGTGGTTTGAACGTCTGAACCGCACGTCTGAATGACAAAAAGGTTCAGAGTTCCGTTTGCTGACAGTAGACTTACGGCTGAAGGGATTTATGTGCTCTGATGTACAATGACTTTCTTACCCTATGGCTGCGAGCAACGACCTCCAATATTCAATTCGATCAGTGCTCGCATACCAGGTCTGTATTTTTTCTTATTAGCTATTGCTTGCGGATTATTGCTTAATCCAGAACTGAGTCCAGAAATGTGCGATCAAATGACAAGGTAAACTGCATTCCCGATCGAGCAGTAAGGAGCAACCTAGCTGCAGAATGACTGGTCGGTCAGAGTTTGATTGAAGGATTCTATTTGACTGATTTGAAGGGTTCTATTTAACACCTTTTGAGGTATGAATTCATTTTCATGCCACAAATGTTTCGATGTCTCATTGCGGGTTCATCAAATCCTCTAGTTCCCAACATTGTGCCAAAATTATTCTATGACCCGGGTCCATTGTGAAACCCACATAAGGGCTGGCTAGGGACGTCAAAAATCTGCAACTTGCAGTGAATTAGGTGGATCATCTGAGGTTCAAGTGTAATACTGTGATACGCAGCACGGTCATCGATCGCTTAGGTAGTTGAAAACTGGTCTGACAAACAGGAGGTCGGTGGCTGGTTTCCATCTTATACTTCTTCTTGTTTATTCTACGGAGGACATTCGAACTATTCATTTCAAGAAATAAGAACAGTTTAATTGGACAGAAAGTTTTTCCTCCGGATCCGGACTAGGGTGTAGATTTTTTAGTTCCCTAAGCTTCCTAGGACCACATGCTAACTCATGGTGCTGCAATAACTGCTCTTTCGAGTTCGTAGTGGCACTAAAAATTACTTGTACCAAATTTCTCGACGACACCTCAAACTACCAAAGCAACCGGACTCTCAAAGGTCAGTAGTCTGTATTGGTTTGGATTAATCCAAAGTGCCACAACTGATCATTGCTCTGAAACCGAATGAAATCAGTGCTTATGTGATCCGGTTGCGACTGAACACATCACTGACATGCAGTAGATGAAACGATATATGGGTGAAATTTGTAGATATCGTGCCTTGTTCAGTGAGGCGTAACAGGTGTGAAAGCTGCAGTGAAGGGTCCACCACGTGACGTTCAGCGCAGTCCCGGTCAGTGCTGTATCAGTGGTCAACACGGAGATGACCTGGAATGTTACACCGGTTTCCAGTACAATCTGCTTAGTTTGCACGCCAAATACCCTTCACGTCCTGAGTTGTTCGCCTGTTGCAGCAAACTTGGCAGGTCTGGTGACCTGGTGCACAAAATCGATATCAATGACCACTTCCGTTCATTGGTCTTCCGAAAACCTTTTGTTACCTGGAGCCTGACCCTTTTAGGAAACTTGGTTCCTATCGATAATCTACCAAACCACCTATCAAGCTGAGGAAACGCGAAATCTTTCATTGTTCAGAGAGTTTCTATCGAGTTACTACTTCAACGTCCTCATGATTAATCACATCAAAGATTGACTTACTGAATAAAGGGGCTTTTCAGGTTGTAGTATCTTGAGGATATTTTAAAGGCACTTACTCCAAGCCGAAATTTTCTTAGCTCTTGCACTATTTCACCGACAAGTCAACCGCGCTAGCCCCAAAATGTGCTAAGAACTTTTACAACATTAATCGTAACCATGCTGAGTGAAATGAGAGTGGTACGTGCATTTTATTCGAATTCTGACTTCGCCCCCTTCCACATCCCTTATATTTATTACAATGAGTTACATTGGTATTGAGCATTGTTCTTCAAGATTTCCACTTAAAATTATAGTTTACGCTAGTTGAAGATATGCGATTGTGATAAGTGGTCTCTGTGAGTAAGTCATTTACCGAATTCCGAACTGTCCGCTCTATTTGGTTTGCTAGGCACAACATTCTTGTGCCGTCATTCATGCCAGGGGAGAATTCAAAACCCTTAATGTGGGTAAGAATTTTGAATGGGACAGAAGTACGTCGATCCTAGGATTTTAAGTGTAGGATGGAGCACCGTCAAACAGCAACCTGTTCATCTTTTGCCAAAGAAGCTACTCCAGATTTCAATAACATTGAATGAAACAATCGCAGTAAGGTTATTTAGCAGCAAAATATTCAAATCCACGAACCAGTCCAAGTCTTTTTAATGTTTTAATCTTGGAGAAAGGACTTTGACTTGAATCGAACTGTGTATTCTAGTATATGGCGTAACTTATTCACCCTAAAATCGGGTCCTTGAGGTCACTTTGAGGGAGGTACGTTTCGAAAATCGAACAATATGGTCTGATCCTGATGGCTCTGCACTACAGCAGACAAGCTAGCGACCAATGAGAGTGGTTCAGAAGGGCAAATGGTTTTGAAATAATTTCTGTCGCAACTATGGTTGTAAAAGTCTTCCTTTGTGAATAAATTTTCGGCTGGACAATTTTCGGTGTTGGGCATAATCTGAAGATTGAAGCAGTACATCTTCACGAATTACCACAAGTTTGATCTACCTGTAGGCATGACCGCCAAAGCGCATCGCCCATCATTCGAACGTTTGATTCAATGACACACCTGATGTTTGTCCCTGCGTCTTTCCTATTAGGTAGAGAGGTTTACTAAACAGTACTCGACACATTTAGTTGATCACTGAACGAGTCGTTGGAAGGGTTTGTGGTTGCACACAAGCTTCTCCAAAACAGTTTGTGAGCCACTGTGATTCCAAGGAAACCACTTTGATGAAACAGTCTGAAAGATCATTCTATCACCATTACAGAAAAACTAGAATTTAGTGAGAGAGAAGAGTAAGAAGGAATAATCAGTTACCGGGAGCAGCCACTTGGCAAAAAGCATTTGAACAATGTGCGGAGAATTTAGCGGATTATTTTCCCGCGCCTTGCCAAGGTAATGGAAATCCACTGGAGTCATAACCAATTTGCATTTGAAAAGCACCAACCCAAAAGAAGTTGCCGTCTTTTACAGGCAGTAGTCTTTTACACAGCAGTATCATATTTACTGCCTGTTGACAGTATTTATTGTCGTGGGTATCGGACTACACTGTGGGTTGCGCCATACCATTGTGGCACATAGACCCTGCGATCTGATAGGTAACCTCAAGTCATTTTTCGTCGATATATCAGAAACGTTGTCGGGATAGGCGATCGTCAGAGACTGCAATAATTTGGTTATCCAACAACGTGTCGGATAATTTGCCCAAAGACTGAATCCAGAGTCGCAAACTGCAGTGGCTAGGTCATGTGTTGTTCTCTTTTGCAGGCCAAATGAGGAGAGGCCTAAACCGTGAAGTTGGCAGCGCATCGCTTGGCAGAATGGAATCTGGTTGATTCCAGTATGCCTTAGATTCCATGATTGGGTCTTCGTGGTCCTCCACTTACTATCCAGAGTTTCTGACTGGAATTGTAGTTGTAGGCTTCTAGTATAGTTATGCTAGACTATCACTGCGCTTTTCACTTCGACTTTCGTGTTTTTTATACATCGTAGCTTTTTCCAAAAAAGCTAACGTTTTTGTGTGGGTGTGAGGCACTTTTGTAGTTGTTGTTGGCAGTGATGACGGTGATGTTAGCAAAACTTTCATCACTGTCTTGCTCCGAAATGTCTGATATATTGCGACCATTCTGAACATTCAATACTACCAGCAGCTTCGGCTGGCTAGATTCTGTTAGCATAATCCAAAACCTGAAATAATTTCTGTAGCCAAATAGCCATATAAAATGCAACAGCCAAGATCACTCGAGAGTATTATTGTGCATGAGACATACTGAGCATCTGCTATTACACTTGTACTTTGCTTACACCGCATTTATCAACACGCGGACTCATCACAGTGGACTCGCCATGCGATCATCACCGCACACTAGATGACTTGATAGTGTTACCTCCAGTATCAGGAGTGGAAACCACAAGACCAAACAACTGGGCGAGTGTCAATATGTGCAGCTGACTGTTCAGACATTTGGGGCGTAACGATATTGATATTATGTCAGCTTGTGAGTAGTTTGGTGAAGCATACTTTGTTAACATAAGGGGGCATGAACTATCAAATAGTCACACAATCTGCATGATAACTGACAGTACGAAAACCACTGAAATTGTTCGGCAGCTGTTTATCGCAACGGCTTCATCAAATCTTCTGGGGGTGACAGGGATGTCATTCTGGTAGGTGGGTCGCACCAAAGCATACAGATATTTTGTAATCTCCGTACTCCGTAATCTCCACCTACTCACATGCTGTGCACTCCTGGTTTCGCAACATTGGATAAGTGTTAAAATGTGCAGTGGCTCGCTCAAGGGAAACGAACCTGTTATCCTTAGGAGTATCACACAAAACATCGGCCCGGTTGCAATACATTGAAAATAGAAATTGTTTTTGCCTATTCGTGAATAACTTGATGGGGAACCAAATGCCACTGAAGCCCTGGGTAAGGATTGGAGAATAGCCATTTGAACTGTTTGGCGGTTTGAAGGAAGGTAAAAAAAAAACCTACAGAAACAAAGTCTAAACTATATCATACCGTGTTTAGTGTCCTTACACGCAATTCTGCTGAGGTAATTAGCCAACCTTACTGATCTCCGGTTCGGTTTTGAAACATTACACCAAGTGCCACACCTCTTTCATGTTAGCACTTCGTGGTTATTCACCTAAGATTCTTGGATTCCATCCTCAATATAGCCGGACGGGAATTCCGTGTTATGTGACCGAAAGTCAATAGTTTCTGGACGTGAATTTTAGCTGTCTTTGGATTATGCATGAAATCAGGAGAGTTGATTATGGTA
>SJOL01006347.1:555255-569799 GCA_004794785.1 Opisthorchis felineus | reverse complement strand
GGTGCATGCTTAAACATCAATAAAGAGTTGCTGGCTACTTTGGGCGACAGTCTACATGAATGCGTTGACGGCTGCGATTTACGAGAGTTGGCCGCTTTGCCTGTCTCGAATCAATGGATTGTGTTTTCATAACGTGTGTTTCCTAGGATATTTATCCGCGGTATCCAGCTCCGGTGCAACCTGCTTAGGGCGAAAGTTAAAAGCGCCCGGCGTGGTCATGGTTGCCAGGCGATCTTCTGTCGAGGAAACTGTGGTCACTCGGAGAGTTCGGTGCATATTCTGCATTCTTGCTGGATCACGTAAGGTACCAAATGCGTTTGTCATACTCGGGTTGCAAGGAAACTCGTGAAACACCTCTGTCGCCTGGAACATGCCGTCTTCGAGAAGATGAGTTCAACTACCTCGGCGTTCTTCATCAACCCCGACCTGATTGCTGTTCGAGAGCGCCAAAAAACTGTGAGAAGTTGGCATAGTCTCGGGTGGGTGCGGAGTGACTATGTGGAATTAAAAGAAGCAGAATTATGGAGCTGATGAGTGTTCCATCGCCATCATCTCAGCCAGATGTGCAATCGATTGTGAAGTTGACTTTTTGGCCCACCAACCGCTGATCATTTCATATCAGGAGATCTACTATCCTCACTCCGTCAAAGCTGTTATTGGACTGGGACTTCCTAAGATCACAGTCAGCCATTATGAACTCTGCACCTACTTACGACGCTTTTATGCATGGTACATGGCTTTGAGTGTTCATTCTTGCCATTGACTTCCCCACCTGACCCAGCATGAAGGACACTTTGTGCCTGATGTGCGAGTCTTTACTGTTCTAGCACTTACTGCGTTTTGAAGTGCATTGAGAATTGTTTGTCCTTTCTTCGGTTGCTAGTCTTTATGCGTGTGCTTCCATACCATGAATTCTTACACGTGTTGGGATTCATCGTGTCCGACTGGAACACTTGGTGACACGTCTTTGAGTGGAACGTTTCCCTCGATCTACTGTTTTCCTGAACACACTTCCACATCTGTTGCTCAGATTTACTTTTTATGTTTGTAACTATGCTCTTCAAAAATTAGCGATGTTTGAGTAAACATCTGTTCAAGTTTGTAATTTAAGTACAAACTACAAATTGTTCCTGTTAAAAGCACTTTTACTGAAGCATCTCAAACTCAGCACAATAAAAATAGACATGAGCTTGACCTAGATGTGCTTTTCTGGTTGCAGTTTTTTAGTTTGATCGAATACAAAATATGTTATTCATTCTGTCTACGTAGACTGGTAACCTCTTTATTTTGGGGATGGAACATCTTTTGAAAGCAGAAAATAGGTAGTAAAACAATAGTACATTGTTGTATTTTGCATTTTTATGGTCCTTAACTGTATCCTCATTTAAACCCGAAAACTACTAACTCATTCTAGCTTAAACACCCATAAAGTACTCCATAACGAGACGTAAGTATATTTTCATACAGGGAACTACTCAAAAAGTTGCTGAAAACACTTCGGCGGCCTGCTTGTGAGTAGTTTTTTATATGAAAATATCCTGCGATATCTCGAATGTCGTGCCCACTGAAACATGAAGCGGCCTTTGTGCAGCACATTCATTTGAAGAATATCATAAACGAGAGATTAAGTTGAGTCTCTCGTGAAAACCGAACTGATGTGCAAATGGGTGTATTTGTCGAAGACAGGAGTAAATTACCTGACGTGACAGAAAATTAAACTGCCATACACCACTCTCACAGTGTGCAAGTTACTGTTCGCCAAGATGGCGGAACTAGGTCAATACTCCTATACAGGAGCAAGATAATATCGGAGATCCAAAAGACAACCTAACCTTTAAAGGTATATAATACAGCTCTTTCAAGGCCCTAAATACCACATTGGTAAATTCAAGACTGCTCACTACCGCCTACTAACTTCTAGGTGTCCCCAGGCTAGTCTTCGTCCATGTCCTGTCAGTAGGTTTGACGCCTCGTCAACGAAGGTCACAGACTAAAACGCACATAAGGACAGTACCTGCACAATTTTATACCGTCGCATAATAAAATGTCCAAACATGTGCATATCTGGACGTGTACGTGTATATCAGAGCTCAAAGTAAAGCAATTCGACGTCCGTCAAAGGGATTTTATCCATAAATACTCAAAAACCAAACCGCCTGATGGCTCGCTACTTTAGCGTACAGTGTTATTAAGCCAGGAGGAAGAAAGCAAAGTTAGAATACTGTCAGACTTTCCAAACCTTGATGAGGGCGGTCCAAATGACACCAGTTCAAACCACGTACTCATAAGTCAGTTGCGGAAAAGTCAGCCAGACCGCTCCCTTCAAATGGGTTGGGCGAATAGTTTGACCTGCATAAAGTATTGTCTTTGAAAGGCTCCGCACGGAACAACCTTTTTCCACAAACTCTAGATTCATACATTCATACGCATTAAGTATTTTACGAAGTTGCAAATAAAAATAAATTAAACTTTTGATGAGACGAGATATTCGTTTGAACAATAAAGTTTACTGAAAAGTACTCTTTAGCTGGTTGTCAAGAGTTGATCGGATGACGGGATTTCAGTAATTTTGGAAAGTTATCGGGGGATGAAGGGGACCCATAAGAATTAGTCTACCCACTGATTTCAAGCAAGCCTGTACAAACACATACTTGCTCACCCCCTCAAACTGGTGTTTTTAAGCAAGAGGACTGGTTCAAACCCGCCAGATTAAGTCATCTAGGCTACTTGAGTAAGATGATCTGCAGAAGATATTTGATGTGACAGAAAGACTAACTTTCTTAGGACTAAAAAGCGCTGAAATCGAGACTCTGTATATTGCTTAAGGTTACGGTCATGCTATCACTTAACAACACTACCAGCATGTCTATTACTCAGGCATCAGTAATTAGGAGAATTAAGTGTGATTTTATTACAATAAACAACCGGTAGCCAACGTCCATCACCCATGAGCCGTTCACATATTCAACTGCAAACAGCTTAAAGTATACCTGACATATAAGGCTAAGAGTTACTCTGGCTGTTGTCGTCTTCATGCATCACTCATGTAACAGAAAATATAAGTTAAAAGACACACAGGGAGACCAACTGTACCAGTCGTATCAAATAACGCTAAGAGCGTATTTAGATTAAAAAGCCAACGGAAATCAAAGCTGAGTTGGAATGTTCTCCCGAAATACAGGTTACTGAGGTGAACTCGAGGACGATAGCCTGGTTTGTCGGACTGGAGAACGGTACAGATATAAAGTTACATAAACGCGCTGCCGGAAGCGACAAATTGAGTCAGAACTTCTAAAAAGCTGCCGTTGCTCTTACTTCTAAAACGATTAGCACTGGATTTTGCTGTTTTACGCAAAAAGTCAAAATAATATGCACGCAACCAGTGGATAGCAATGAAAATATACATTATTTAGTTTTCATGCTTTCTTCGGCCCTCCGGCTCGTTTACCACCCGTTTATACCTATGAAAATAGGTACCCTAGTCCAGCAAGGCTTTACTAATTTATCTCAGTACAAAAGCTTTTTTCTACCCCAAGAAAAAAACAATATTCTCCTCTATTTTGCTGCCTTGAACTGCTGAGTAAAACATGACCATAAAACATGCGGGCACCGACTCCAATCGATTCCAAGATTATCAGCGTAGGATAAAACAAGAACGTGGGCGTAATAGCAGCCGTGGGCAAAAAACTTCTCAGAAGACCTTTCTTCCATTTTGCGAATAAGATCACAAAACCTCAGACCAGATGTTTCCCGAAAAAGGATGGGGCGAACTTTTGTTATATATCGCATCTTGAAGTGCTGGACCAATCCTGGTTAAATTTATTGACACTCCTACAGAGATAAAAAAGGTCAATTTGATTGTTAATACTACTCTCTACCCGTGTGTTTAAATTAATCTAATGTTGTCCATTGAATTTATCCTTACTTCAAAGCTGAATGTCTTATGAGACGCTTGTTCCATTGCCTCCGGAGGCTTTATATCCCAGTAGGATGACTGCTCGAACAAGTTGAACTTTATTTGACGCACCAAATGTAACGCAAATCACCAAAACCAGTTTTACTCGAAGAGCTCAAAATTAAAGTTGGCAGTGTTGAGTGTGCATTATAGTGTGTTGCTAGCGTCGATTGCGTCAAACACTTAAAAATAATGCATAAAACTAACAGCACACTGTCCACAAGCTGCAATAAATTTAATTGAAGAGCCTGTCTGCTGGGCACAAATTTGGCAGGTTGATCCTATCCCGGAGCGTGTATTCCTGTTATCCATGAAGATTTTACATTTTCAGCAGAAAAACTTGACAAATCTTTCAATTTCGCTAAGTTTCAGTGCACTGTTAAAGAACGGTCAAATGCCAAAGACGTCCAGTTCACTTTGTTGGTCGTAGACTCGGAGGCGTTTTAACTCTCATCACTTATGTCACATTTAGGAACGTATGCCAAAGCTGCTCCCTATAACCGTTAGATGACTGCCATTTCAACAACCACCTTCCCTCTCACCATTTGCCGCATCTGCTCTCTGCTTTTGCCTTGTCCTATGGGGATAGTATATATAAAATCTTTAAAGGAAGGTTTTGTTTTGCAGGATTTAATTTTGGCATAACGAATTAAAGTGAATACAAACCACGTATTGTTTACATTTTTTAATACTTTGGTCTATAGTCGTCGTCGCAGTAGACTGCATTTCGAATAAACTACCCAGAGGTTTTTATCACACGGATATTGAGAGTGATTGTTAACCTCATTATTCGGCCGACACCGCAGATTATGCACACTAATGTCACCCCTACATCATTTTAGATACCCTCAGTGGACTGCAAAAAAGTCGTATATTGACCTTTGCGATGAATGCAAGTAAAGTGATCCTGGTACAAAATATCAGTTGTTAAGATCCCCTTATCACCCTGTCATTACGTGTCCATTGTCAATAATCGCATCCCTCTCAAAATTATCTATACAGAATCCAGGCTTATATGAATCATCGCCAGTGATCCAATCACCTCAACTCTTCCCGTATGCCTATAAAAAAATGTATTTGCTCAAGTCGCGGGTTTTTGAGGAGTTTGCCGAAATTATAGTCTAGTTCGATAGAGAAAAGGAAGGGGAGAATGTTCACTCTAAAAACTGAGTGGAAAAAATTTGCCGCACTGCTAAATAATAACCCAGCAGATTCAGATTTTACGCAGTGGCGGGCCATCCAGATGCCAGGTTTTCTAAATTTGCTAGTTCACGAAACTAGCTGAGCGATTCAACGGTTGTGCCGAGCCTTTACTTGAGAGGTCATGATATTTGTACACGTAACTTAAGGTGTAACAATGCAGCCGGTTATCGACTTCTCGATAAAAGCTGACTAGATTTCCTCCATATGTAATTTGGGAGAACTATAGTAACCCTTTCATATTTAGTGGAAACCTGCCTAAAATTGGCCGGGGGAACGTATGTTTTGTCCAAAAATTCAGATTTCTGGCCTACCAAAAATACCCTCACCCTAGACTTCCGAAGTTATTCACTTAATTCCGGAGAAAACAAAACATTTCCTTAATAGTATCGCTTCTTCTCTCCATTCGGGTTGATTTCCCCATGTTTTCTTCTTTTTAATTAGTTTGATTTACTGAGATTCAGCTACATGTGCTAAACATCTTACGTAAAACGCATCGAATGAAGCGCAGCTTGTTTAACAGACAGTCATACAGAGCGCAGTTTCCTCAGTGCTTTTTGTATAAGACATATAGTAAATTCATTTGGGGAAATAATTTTGCCTTTTGACAACGCAAGTTGGATTGTTTACACATTTCTATGAATTACTAATCGCCGTCAGTGTTGCAACAACAATTATTTGGTAGAATATAGTGTGAAAGTATTCCCTTTGAATTTCAGACGGAGTGAAATCTGACACCTTAATTTTTCAAAACAAAACCAACTGTGATGGAGGATGGAATTTTCCCTGAAAAGCATTTTCACCAATTTTGCGCGAGGAGACACAACGTACTTAGTAGTCTAGAGCGAAGCTGTTTCCAACCCACCGAAAATGTTTACAAGACAGGTAAATTTTTCCAGAATGCATTTGGCTCTAGTTGACCTAATCAGGACTTTTACAAAAGTTTTTAAAGACTAAATTTGAGATAATTATTTATTGAGTTCCATAATTGTTCTAAAGTTTGCAGCATTTAAACTCCGCATATTTCGTTTCCACACCAAGCAGCGGTGACTTTCGGCGGAATTCATTGACAAAGTCAAACGTTAGCAAACACTGAAGGACAATGGCGAAGAATCCGCACCTCAAAACAAAAGTATAAATCCGAAGGTTTCGTAAACTTCTTCAGTAGGATTGATGTTTGCAAGCCGAATAATCATCGGGCAACTTCAGGTATGTTAGGGTTAGGGAAACCTTAAAATAAACAAAGCTTTAAAATAAATAACAGTTTTCTAGGCCTTCGCTAGTGCAAAAGAAGGCTCACATGTTGTAAAAGTGGCAGACGGCAGCAGATTTTAAAATAAAAAGGATGAACCACACATTTTGTTTAACTACATAGCCTAATCTGAATATCTGTGTCCACTCGGAAAGGTCTAGCGGCTGAAGCCAGCCGAGAATCGTCATCCTCTTTGACAACACAATAGCACACCCTCAAGGTGTCTCCAGCTTCATACACTTAATTAGATAGTCTGAAGAGAAAGCAATAGCAAAAAACGAGATTGGTAGCAACATCTTTTGGCGTCTCCAGGCGTCCTCGAGGAAACTCAAATAGACCACGTCCTGGAAGACGGATTAGGTTGCATATGTCTCTCTCCTTCGCAGATATAATTTTCAGTGCTCAGTACGTGACTAAAACACCACAGATTTTTTGTACAATATGCAAGTTTTGATCACAAGCCTCTATTGTCAAACTCAACACTCGTTTTCTGATTGTCTCGTTTGCGGATTCCTTGACACCGGTGAACGCGAGCCATGGTCCTAAGACAACGGTTATCAAGGGCCTACATGTGTTTCCCTTTCGTTGCTTGCAGAGTCCACGTCACACAACCACGCAAATAACAACCTGTACCGCAGCCTGATATACACATCACCTGAAACTTAGGAAAATGCAGCTTTGCGGTCCTAGGTGTCGCAAGTTAGAAACGCAGCCCAACCCTTAGAGGTTCTCTTGTTAGCTTTGCCCACACTATAGTAAAAGCTTATACAACTTAAAAACTCAAGAACTTTGAGTGTCCCTTCTTGGATAGCAAGTGGCCTCAGCTGTTAAACGTACACTTTGCCAGTACAGTGCGCGCATAAATGGTGGGTAACCTAGTCAGTTCATTGAAAACCGCCTGTGTCTTTTTCCAATTTAGAGGCAAGACCAATATTGCCTGCATATTCCAAAAGAACAGGGTTCTTTTCAGCAACTAGCTTGGCACCCGGGTTTTGAAGAAATTCCGCATTGCACGTCATCATCTTCTTGACAATAGAAATGAACAAAAATGTTGAGAGTAGGCAACTACGTTGGATGGAAATACGAAAACTCTGAGTCACTTATACGCCCGACATTGTCTTAGCGCCTATCAGAGAGCAAGAGTATAACCAAACAACCTCTGCCGGGTCAAAATCCCGCCTGTATCTCTCACGTCAATGCTTCACTGGCCATAGTGAGGTAGCGAAAGGAAAGTCACGTAAAAACTCTTGTGTTGTTTGGAGTCAGGCTGATTCCCTTATAACTGACACATTAACTGCTGGTCTATTTTTGAAAAACAAAACTATTACCGACCAATTTCAGTTGTCTAGACCAGTCTTTTTCCCCAAATTTGGCTAAAAATTAGATCTAAGCTAAATGAGGATGTCAGCCGCACTTTTGCGCAATGATAGCATTAGCTCCGTTGCACTTGAGGAATATACAGTCATAAACCTCAGAGGCCTTGCTGAGCCTGTGTTTCATTGTTGTGATTCAAATGAGGAATCCAAATGATTAGCAGAAGACGGTTCCGATAGTTGCTATTTGCAGTGTTTCATCCTGCTATTGCGCTCTCCTTCTTTGTTAAAAGTGACTGCATTAGGTTTATCTTTGACGAGCCTGCTCACGGGTGGCTTCTAAAGGCTTGCCGCAAGGAATGTCCGAAATAATCTCTGCTCTTTTCTGACGTTCTTTGACGCCTCTATATCCTCTTACTTGCGCATCCACCAGATCTCACGACCTGTGCGCACGCTAGTTGTTGCTTGATGTGCGATAATTCACCGGGGTGAATTACGCTCTGTGCCTGTGGAAAAATTCTTCTAAAATGCAAGTAGCGCCATGCTTGATTGAGTATGGCTGCGCCGAGACGTAACAAAAAATCCAGGCGTCGTGCAAAGGTGTAAGGAATTTGTCTGACTGCATACCTAAATCCAGTGGTAGAACAGGTGGATACAGTCCAAAGTCCTGTCAGTACAGATGCATCTAACCTTTGGATCTATGACGCTGGACTGCTGGGTCGGCTTTCCGCCGCTTGCGCAGCTCCAAAAAGCAAAAGGCGCATTGACTCCTATTGGGTGCATGACCAGACCCCACAAAAGTATACCAAAAGTGGGCGACGGTTACTTATTGACTCACGCTATTGGTAACTAGGCAAGGTCCGATCGATTCTTGTTCATGGCAAACACAGCTTTTGGAGATAAACTTGCAACCAGTAAATTTTGACTGTTTCGAAAATTAATACTGCAGATTAGCGCCTAACCAAAGCAGTCATTTGTTCTGTGTACGCATATCTTGTTTAATCAAAGTTAATCACTCAGATGAGTCACTGGCGCGCCACGTCTGTTCAAGTGTAAATCCAACGCTCCGATAACCAAAAAGATGTGCAAGCTTTTGACCCACCGTATCTGAGTGCCCAAAGCGTAAACAGCCACGCTAAACTAACAAAGATTACATCCTCACTTGTGGGATTCCTTCGTGGGTGTTGCCAGACTGGCTGCCCAGATACGTACGTTAACTGGCGTCCAGGCAAGCAAAACCCCATTCATTCAGTAATTTAAGGCAATGGCAAACCCTGCGCAGGCTGTTGCATGACTTCTAGGTTATCGAGGATGCGCATCCAAGAGCAAGAGAAGAGTAGTGTTTGTGACAATTAAAGCAAATTGGTTTTAAACCACTACGGCGTACAGACAACGAAAACCTGATGCTCCGTCCATTTCATGGTGCGAACGTCAAAAAAAGCCGAATCAATAAAACGCTGGGACCCAAAGATTGAAGTTGAGGTACATAAGTCTGTCGGTGCCTACTATTGCCACATATGTTGCAGCTAAGGCTACCAGTCCTAATAAATGGTTCCACAAAGAGAACATTATTAATTATAAGAGGAAACAAAGAAAGCTTGTGGAAAACGGAAAGGCATAATTTTTAAACGCACAAATTAACCTGTCTGCTCCACGATGAAAGATGGTTATTCGGGTGACAGGTGTAAAGAATACAAGGATTTGCAGACTGTAACCTACGTTAAAAATCAGTTGCGCTTACTCTTTTTAGGCAGTTTAATTTTGGGCTAAATATTGTGGAAAACAAGATGCCTAACCAATGGTTGCACAATAAACACGGAATTTTTGTAACGCAAGCAAATTAACCCCGCGAATAAGGGAGTAACTTCTGAAAAGTATGCCTTGTTGCCGACACTCTTCTGAAGTAACATATCTCTAAAGCCATTTTTGTTAAGTACAGAAGATTTTAGGGCAAGGAGGATGCAAATTGTGAAGTGAAGTGTACTCTCTGGATAATGGCCCTTTGAATCCATTATGTGTGAACTGATCTAAAAATAATTAAATATTATGACACTTGCTACATCCTGGGCGAATAGGTATGATTTATTGGTGTTTATGAAAGCATCGGGCCAGTTATATGGCGAGCTCTTTAATACTCTTTTTGGCTGCTGAGGTAGAAATAACTGGTATAACTAGGGAAGCAACAAGAATCACCCATTGCCAGTTGTGCGCTCACCTGTGATTTACTACAATTGCCTGACTCAAGGATTCTTAAGTGCTGAGTTTCGGTTTCGACATCCAAACTATCGCCTTTACAGGGAAATCTGTATATTTATATACTTATATATGTTTATATAAATAATTATAAATATATACAAATAGATATAAACACAAATACATAAATATGTAGGAATATATATTTGTATTTATATTATAGTATTTCAACTAACCTATTCTAAAGGGTTTGGATCTAAAACACCTCAAAGTGAAACCAAAGATGTCGCCAACTCCACCATCCGGTCTGCTGGAGCCTGTTTCTGACCGTTGCAATCATTGTGGCAAGAATTCCTGCACTAAGCCTCGCCTACTGTAGCTTTAGTAAGATAGAACGAAAAGCTCCAAGGATGTGTAATTATAACTTTTTGACCTTGAGTTGAAAGTATTAAGGAGTCAGATAATGTGCCTCGTCGTTTTTTCCAGAAAACCACATTCAGGGTTTGTCTTAAGGCGCTCCCGCATAAATATATCGCTACAAGACAACTTCAAACGTCGGTACTATTGCTCTTAACTATTTTGGCAGATCCTTCCCAATCAAACCCAGTTAATTCCCATAAAACCTCCGAGAAGTGCTAGAGCTCGCTGCACAAAGACTTTGTAAAGCTGAAACACAATAAGCTCGGTTTACGCTTTATAAAACAGATGAAGCAACATCTACCTACTTGATATATTCGAACGATATCAAAAGTGAACTTTTTTGTTAGTCCAAAAGGCTGTAAATTTCAATTTTCGAATGCTTCCGCCTCAAGAACGTTGAGAAGAAAAAATGTTTTTATCAACCCCAGACGTTTGCCACCTCTGTTAAATACAGCTTTGCTCGCACAATTAAAAAGGCGTTTCGTATGGGCTACGTCAAAGTACTGTTTAGGATTTTTCTGGCTTATCGCCGAAAGTAAGTCGTTTGTCTAGTATCTTATGACACGTTTCCTAGCTAATAATGTGATTGCTACCGTTGAGTTGTTTCTTTGTTTTAAAAACAATCTGATGCATCGATAAACCATATTCAGGAGTGCAAAAGCACAAGGAGCAGTGGTATCCATTCATTTTATCCGAGGAAATGTAACAAATCTTTTGTATGAAGCTCCGAGTAATCTTGTAGCTCAGAAGCACAGCCGAACACTCAGATAGGACATTTATTTTTTGTGCAACCGAGAGCTAAGCCCAAGAGCATTTATTCCGTCTACAAAATACAAAAAAGTGACCGTGGACGCGGTACATCGTTGTCTCATTTATTTTTGCATGTATGCTCACAAAATGTTTCACCATAGAGTAAAACAAATTACTTAACGGTTTATGCTCGCCCTAAACCACCTGAAGCTTTTTAACCGTTGCATTTAGCCACTTTTCTTCTGTGCTTTATGATTGGTGTCATGTTATGCTCCTATCCAGAGGCATTGATGTTAAGTATTTTATGTACAAGATTTCTAGTCATTCCAAATGGATTTTTGTGCTTTTCCGACTGTTTTGTGACACCGGATTATACTTTTGGAAGGTTTGCATTTATAAATTTTTAAGACAAAAGTCTTAGCTTGATTTTCAGACTAGTAGCTGAAAATGTGCGAGAGCGATGTCAAATGCGGGGAATCGCAAAAGATGTGCCTGCAATAATCCATATAGTCATCTCCAATACACGGCTTCCTGTGAATTACGGCGAGGCATTCATGGGGAATACGGCAGTGCAATTTTTCTAAAGTGCCAAAAATTGTTCCAATTTACTCACTTCAGCTTTCGTCGGAGGTCTAATCTTCTCCAAGCGCAGATGTCAGAATTACTAAGCCTATGTTCAGCAAACTAACTGACGTTGTTAACCAGAAAATCACAGCTAAAGTAGAAGGGTCAGTTGAAGGGAATTCTGTATCAAATCGCTTGAAAATACCCGGGCTTAGTAGAAGTCTTTTGCACGCCGGTAAATATACTTCTTTTTTATGTGTGAAAGTGTTGGCTGGACTTAATAAAAAATTTCTTACTCATTTACCAGATGTCACTGATGCAAATGATAGTTGTGTTTTAAGCGATGAAGAAACCATAAGAAGTTCTTGACGTTCCCAATAG
The DNA here is from genome assembly GCA_004794785.1 of Opisthorchis felineus. NCBI lineage: Eukaryota > Metazoa > Platyhelminthes > Trematoda > Opisthorchiida > Opisthorchiidae > Opisthorchis > Opisthorchis felineus. The sequence goes on along the minus strand of SJOL01006347.1, from coordinate 557,771 downwards.
GGCTGCAATATTGAGGAAATTCCCTGGAAATTGATTTGCGAAGTGTGCGTAACTAAAACGTTCATTAATTTTTCACTTGTGTTTCACCACTATCAAGTGCTTTTAGGTACAACTGTTTGAAATATTATGTCGTATATGCGTCTCCTAGTTTACTTTATGGATTAAGTCCAACCCAGTGACCCCTCCACTAGGCAGTTACCCACATTATTACGCTTGATCACAATGAAGTTTTCGAAACTCTGGCTGTCGATCCACCTGACCCTACACATTCAGATTTACTGAGGCAACTTCGTTTGCCCTAAAGAAAAACCGCTCTGTAATATCGTCCAGTTACACGACCGTGCATCCTAGAGCAAGCTGTAAAGATTATTCAGACCACATGTGACTACCCAACAAAAATAATGCTCAGTCAATTACCTGAGTATAACAAGTACGGTTATTCACTTAGATCAGCGTCCAAAACTTCATTTTGTCTATCTCGGTAGTTCGGCTTATTATTTTCAAGTGCTGGCTACAGTGTATTGATGTGGTTTGGAATCGCTGGGTAGATTGACGACGGTGACATAGGATTGTACTGCAACCTGATTTACAGGAGCGTTTTTTGCTATTGGCTACCAACCAACTCCAGATTGTCAATGAAAATCTTATATTTCCATATGGCATTGAATTCAAGCTTTTGCCTCGGGCTTTACCGCTGATTGCACGCCCACTTGTTGTGTTTGTTGCCCTCGCCCAAAAACTGCTCATTGTTAGCCTAAAACTTATTACTACTTTGACAAACTTGCAAGCATGCCAAGCACCCATGGGTGTCATAATTATCTACCGTCATTTGGCCCGCATGAGAGCTACCATAAAGAAGGATTCAAGTTAGCAACCACCTAAAGCAACTGCAACACATTTGTGTGCAATGTAAAGCCTCCACTTACCCCTTGGGTATACGCGTTGAGTTCGGTTTGAAAGATACTCCGGGGCATTCAGGCCGGAGCTTATATTGCTGAATATCAATGTCCATAGCCTCATTTTTATGTTGCAGATCCGTAAGTAATTGGTTTCTTGATTCTTTCAATAGTAGCATTTGTTCAAAAGATTCGTCAACCTTCTGCTGTAGAGCCCTGGTTGAATTCGCGATCAGCTCTTGCTCCTGATAATAGTACGTTTCTTTAAGCAATCAAAAAACACTTGGTTACCTTCTTTAGTTGCACCTCCGGTCCATCCTCTACAAAGTCTATCTTCTTCCGTTTATCACGAAGGGTGAGGCATTCTGTGACACAGTCTCTTGGCGTTTGTATGTTGCGCATTTGTTCTTCTAAGGCGTCTTTTCCCATTTGAATCATCGTTAATTCTTCATCAACCTGGGTTTTAGCTAGGTCCAGTATATCCCTTAAGTCTCTGATGGCATCTGTTCTGTCCGCCAATCGCGTTGTATTGTTGTACTCATCCCATTTGGTTCGCAGTGCAGCAGCCAGTCGTGTTGACCGGGTTTCCTGTCTGATCTGATGGGAAGCGTCTCGCTGCCTTTGTGAGTTTGCGCTGATCGCGAAAGCGTTTGTGAACCAATCCGGAGGTTGATATTTTAGTGCGGGCTTATTTTGTGAGGCCATATTTCAAAAGCGTGCCAAATTCAAAGCGGTGCTGCGGCGTAACCATGACATTGAAACCAGTGTAAGTGTGCAGTCCAGAATGGATTGCACTAGCACCATAGAATGAGGGTGCTGGTAGCCAGAATTCGGATAAGTTTTTGCGCCGCCACCTATGCAGATTATCTGGATGAAAATGAGTAGGATGTAGGAACAGAACAATTCAGGCTGGTTCGGAGGCTGAAAAGGCTTTTCGTCGTCAGCTGAGACGCTGCACACCCAGACCCGTCCGAAGGTAATCCAGGGTCTTCTATCATCCTCCATAGAATGGACATTTTCCGGTATCCCCGGCAAGCTACCAGTAACCTGCCTGCAGGCTAACGGAGCACTGCATCAGTCCATCATAGGGACAAGGGCTGCATTTGGAAAGATGTAGACGAAATACGGTCGGAATACGGAATACGGTCGCACCGATCCTTTAACAAACGTGCATTAGCACCGCGATTGAGCATACTGCAGCAGACCCGTTCACGCAACCATTTTCATAAGAGCTCGCTGGACACGCTCAGTGAGGGTTACGTCCTTCGTGCGCCCTGAGTAGACAACTTCGTTGGCGTATTCAAGAAGCGGTCTGACGTAGGCCCCATAGAGTATTTGGAAGTCCATGCGAGTAATACGGGGGAAGGTGCGCCTAATCATTCGTAGAACGGCGAATGCCTTTTGGGCCGATTTCTCATGGTGCATTGAGAAGGACATGTTTGAAGAGAGCCAGATACCCAAATCCTTTTTGGTATCTATCTTCGTGATGTCTTCTGGACCATTCTCACCATGCACGACATAGGCGTTCGCTGAGTCTCCTCCAAATGACATATGGACGCACTTCTCGTCATTTAGAGGAAGGTGCCAGTCCAACGACCACTGTTTTGCAGCGTCTACATC
>SJOL01006347.1:529277-551910 GCA_004794785.1 Opisthorchis felineus | reverse complement strand
CCCGGGATGGATAGCGCAAGGTACTCGTTCAGCGAAGAAAGTTCTTTATCAACTTTCGTCCGTGTCGCTGCAGTCTTTGCGTTTGCATCCTCCAGAGCTTTGGAAAGAAGCTCCAGTTTCGCCTCGAGTGTCCCGATTAAAGCGGAACAGTCACACTAGACTATTCGATTTTGCGGTACAGTTTTGCTTCCGTTTTTGATGGCTTTTCTTCTTAGTTGTGGAAAGCATTGCCCCCTTAAGGTAAGGGCAACTGGCGCAGACAAACGGGTCAGGAGATTTGGCCAGGTGGCTTACCTGGTCTTCCTGTAAACCCGTGCACTTAAAGTGCCACCAAACCTTGCAGGAGTGGCATCGCATACCACGTCTTACATTCGACGGACACCCATTTCGTCCACATCTGTTGTGGTCCATCGATGGCTGCGGACAGCAGCTTGTATTGATTTGAGTCAACATTGAGAATGAGTGCTAAATATGAACTGAGTGCGAAATGGCAGATGTTATCACGTAACTGTTGTGTTAGAGTGAAAAAATTCAACAAATGACACGTGTGAACTCTGTAGCAGATTGAACAGTGAAAGAATTCTTTCACAAATACGCACGAGCAAAAAACGAAACTGATTTCGAACGTACCGCGCAAAGTACCGAGCTTTGTGAGCAGCAGTCGCACTCTGTACAATTGTTCTTTACTGCCCGATCAATGACAGTCCACCAGTTACGATCCACCTCTGCTGCCAAATAAGCTCGGAGCCCTCATAGGTTATCCCTCACCTATATGAGAAGCTGTGTGTGCACCCGGTGTTGCGTCAAAGTCTTTAGACAATTCCTTTGTGGCGAGAGGACGCATGCGAATGTTTGAATTATGGAGCAACAAAACTGAAATCCATAAGTCATCCGGAAACACAAAAGAAGCACTGCCTATCCCCAATGCACACAAAGAAGAGCATGGGGCCTAATACAAGACTCTGTCGGAGGTGCTTCCAGGTTACTCTCCACGACCTTAGGAGCGGCGCCCGTATTTTTCAGAACCACTCACACGCTCACGAAACCTGAAGCTTTCAGTTGACCTAGCAGGCAACAATGAAGGGCGGAACTCAACGCCCACTGGGATTTGAGATAGTCCATATCAATCCGTTCTGTGATGCCCAGGGAATCTGTAACACCGCAAATTGCAAACGGTAATCTGTAATCTAAGAAATTAGGCTGCGTCTAATTCAAAAGGTCATCATCCAGAAGGTTTTGGCTTACTTTTCACGGGAAATCCGCCCCATCACTTTGCACGTTGCTTATAAGACTTACCGGACGGCGGTTGTTTCCTCCTTACGGATCACCACCCTCGAGGACGTGGATAGCAGTGCCACTCCAGTCAAAGTTTCGTTCTCGAGTCGCTGTCTAAACAACCGAGGTTTTAGCCTCCGGAAAGCATCTGTCAACATCTTCAGCAATCGCAGGTGCAGTTCATTATACCCGGGCGAGTTACGATAATATAGCCATGGGCTAATTTCTGACTTTGCTGACATTTATTTTACCTACTATCGGTGTCATCCTGTGAACCGAAGAGTGCAGTTGAATGGTGGCTCCAGTGATGAAATGACCGAATTTCGCGAGCAGTTTCTGTACCAATACGATTTCTTCGACAACCATGTACGTGGCGCAGTAATGTAAAAAACCGTATAAGTAAGAGGTATTTCGATTTTCTTGCGGGGATAAAGTCAGTGCAAAGGTTCCGCCCTCAGAACACGGGCCATTGTAAACGGATAGGACGCCGTATGACTTGAGAAACGGTATCTGCCAGAGGGGGTAATCCGTTAAGAGAAGGACAAAAGGCGGAGGATTTGTAGCATAGATTTAGTAGTAACCGATACTGGGTACGGAAAAGAACAGCTCAGACTCAAGATTGGCCGAATAAAGGTAGTACTTTGCTAAACTTTTCGTATTTTTAAAGTTAGGTGGAGCCGAGGTTAAGCCCTCATAGGTTTTAATTTTTGGGGCAGAAAAAACTTGGATGCTATCAGTATAACTGGCGAGTAAAATTTTGAAGGGTACGGTTGTTCGAATTTTAGATATTCTAGGGCAGCCTCAAACTAGCTGTTTTATTAGCTAGAGAACATTGGTAGTCCGTGATGGTGGCCCCCGGTTTGTGCGCTGGGCTGGGCAATTTTTCTGCAAACGTTTCATCACCGGTCGATTAAAATCCTAAGTGCTTCGAGCTTGGAAGTGCGTTGAGGTTGGAAATGCGTGTTTGTTGCGATGCATGGATTGGTGTAGAGTCTACTGACCCAGCTCGGCAATGATCGATCAATGATCGTTTGGATAAGCATTTCTATTGGCTAGTTGGTGGATAGGCCTTATTAGTGGTGGATGTCCGGGCAGCCTTTGAGTTTGACCTCTCTGGTTCCCCGCCTTGATCTTTGTTTTTTGCCCCTATAGTGATTCCTGTTTCTTAGTCCGTTGTTCTGATGTCCGCGTTTGACTCAGAGCTACCAGTGAGTCGGCGGTCCCTCACTCATAGTGTTGCGTAGACACGGTTGATTTCGATATGTCGTGGTTAAATTATTCGCGGTGCACTGTGCTTTGACGAATTCCTTCTCATGTCGTGTAATTCCAGGTGCTATGATCTTCACGTCTTCCAAATTAAATTCGTGTCCTCCACGATCTTCAAATATCCAGATTAGAAATAGTTAATAGTGTCCTTTGATGGTTTCGTTATGTTCCGTTGCCCGCGTAGAATGTTTTCTTCTAGTCCATCCGGTGCAGTAGTTGCTGCAGTCCATGCAGTTGGCTTGAGGCACGAAGTTGTTTCTTTCGCCGTCCTTCGTTTTATCCCTCGGTCCCGAGATTAGTCACCTTAATATGATTATTGGTTTGTGAGCTACTAGGATTCAGTTGTCGTAACCTTTCTGTGACTTCGGATATGTTCTTGATGTAAGAAAGGACTATCCGTTGACTTTGTTGGTCCTGATATTTCTGTTGTTCGCGAGAGTCTCTTGCTCTAAGCCACTTTTAATAACGCTCCTGGGTTATCCGTCGTTTTGAAATACACAGTAGAGATATTCTTTCCGTCAAAGTTTCGCTGCACTGCAATGCATTTTCACTCTTTTGAGGGGTTAGAAAGTAGCTGTTTGTGTGGTTCATATAGTGGTTGGTGGGGTGGCTTCTAATTTTGTTGGGATGTGTTGTTCTCCGATATACACCGGTTTGAGGAGTTCCGTCTGTGTTTATTCCCACCATTATATCCACAAATGACATTCGGTTGTGCTTTTTAATTCCCATTGTAAAGCCGATGCCCTTTTATACTGCGTTCAGCATTTCACATTTGCTTCCGACAGCGCCCCGTTTCACAACGGCAGAAGTGTCATCCTTGTAGGAAGTCATGAGCTTCGACTTAGTTTTGCTATAAAAACGTTCCCCTTTCTGCATTATCGCTCCGGCAATGATCCAGCAGCTAACCGGCAATGAACGTAAGGCTTGCAGATGTAGATGACCTACTTAAGTTTGTTGTTAAACAGCAGAGTTCTCTATTATAACTGGCAAAATAAGCCAGAACAAACATGTAGTCGATAATAACGTACAGATGGACAAACCTAGCTGACACACATGACTGCTAAGCGGCTAGGGGTCCACGATGCGCAGTCGACTAGCCACTTGGAACCTACGTTGATAATTCTGGCGAACTCATCAAAGCCCTTTTCAGTTGGTGGTAAGTTTGCCCCTAAAATTTGAAGTAAGTATCGCTACACACCGAAGGGCTTGCAAGTTCTTACTGGCTCCATTGTTCGTGAAGTTCAGTTGAGGCCAAGCTTGCAAGGTTGTGCTTACATGATATAACTGGGGCATTGACGTCAAACAAAAGCATAATTTCGTCGTCAACAATCCTGACGTTGCAGAGTTCGTTCTGTAATTGTACAGCATTGCTTATTGAGGGTTCTGAGTCAAGAATCAGATCTTCAATCTCCTCCACAAATATCTTCGCAACGTGTGTGCTGGAATTCCTGAGAATGCAACAATAGTCAACGGAGGAGCCGCTTCTTCAAGCACTTTTGGCAGTCTTCAGAATTGTGCAACAATACCATCATCGGCTCTCATTCTCCATCGTGCTTGGCTGGTTAACTCGCATGTCGGTCGTAGTTTTCCGCATATAGTGTCGATCCGACCGACTCGTTTATGAGTAGTATCGTGCACAACCGATAGACATGTGCTCGTGCCATTCGGCATCCGTTTCGCCTTCTCGATAAAGGCAGGCTTGCTCTTAACAAATGCACATCGTTTCTCTCAATCAAACTCTATCCATGCTTGAACCCACTGTTTTCTGCGTCTACTTCATGCGTTTGATGTTCACTGACAATCCCTCATAAACTTTTGAACATTGGCATGTCTAACCAGTTTTGTCATACTTTTCGCGGGCGCTTTTGGACCACTTGCGCCACCACATGCTGGGCGCGGCCGTTCAGTATTTGCACAATGAAATTTGATTCTCGACAGCTACGACGTTTTCAAGGTTGCCACTTCATAGTGAAGAGTGTCTGTGCATAACAAATTGTTCCGCAAATTATCTGCATGTGTGATTTGTTTAGGTGGGTGAATCTTCAAGGTCGTGAACAACCCCCGACTGCGATAACGGTGCCCAGCGTAATGAGATAGCGCAAAACGCGGTAAATTGTGAATGGCTTATAATGGACGAAATTTTCAGATAGTTCTGCAGCTGAAACAATTCACTGAGCTTTCCAGACACTACATGAGCCTTTTGGGTGCAACATATGCGAAGATTCCACTTCTGTGAATAATTTTTGGTAGTGATATTTGCTTCACCGGCTGACTACCTAATTATGTGTTCAGGGGCCTCGATAACTCAGAGTCATCATTGCGAAAGGCGTATCTATTATTGTCGGATAAATCATGCAAGGTTGGAAGAAAGTAAGGCTTGCAGATGTTGATGACCTACGTAAGTTTATTGTTAAACAGCAGAGTTCGCTATTATGGCTGGCAAAATAAGCCAGAACGAACATATAGTCGATAATAACGTACAGATGAACGAACCTAGCCGACACACATGACTACTATGCGGTTAGGGGTCCACGATGCCCAATCGACTAGCCACATTGAACCAACATCGATCACGGCGGGCAGCTGAACAAACCTGACTAACGCACACAACCAACATACGGCAAGGGTCCTTGATGACTAATCAGCTGGCCGACGCAAGTCCATCCATCTCCACCGGGAAAAACTAGGGGGTCCAAATTGCATGACATCAAAAGTTCAGCTTTATTGGTCTTTTTGATTGGGAGGTATGTCCCGCCAGAAAGCGTATGGCCTTTTTGGTGCACAATGTCCGTTGAGATATTGACGTCCTAAAATGACAGGAAGATATATGTTAGGTTATCAAAACATCACTGTGGGGTAAACGGCTGACAAACTGGGAGCAGTACTTACCCTGTAAGGACAAAACTTCAGTGGCGACAACGAACTTGAGGTTTGTTTACAGAACGCCATCTTCCACAGCTGATTTTCATTACGTGATTTCTTGTAATGAGTGTCTACTGACCCTAAGATAACAAAAAATTGAGACTTACTCTTGTGTTTTCCCCATACGGAACTTTGAGTGACGCGTAGGTTTGGCAACTCAGAATATCAAAAGGAAGAACTGGGTTCGAAATTCTACAAGAATGTTAGCAGATCTATACAACAAACCTCAATTGTTAGCGTTCGTAGCGTCAACAAGTGCACAAGTGTGTCACTAACCGACACATTGCAGCGTTAACGTCCGCACACCAAACAACGGCGAGCGGAATGTTAGCTCAACACTGTGGGTTACGGTCGTTATTTCTTACGACATTCTGATGATTTTTATTGGTGGTGAGATCACATGGAAGTCATGAGAAAACAAGTCAGGACAGGCTCAGAAAGCGGGACACGAATGCGCATGGGTCAGCTGCACACATTCCCATACAGACACATATGCGGGTACACAACTGCCGGGCGGGACGGCCTTCGTGGCAAGGTGAGTGGCGGGTTCAGACAAGCAAAACAATTGGAGATCAAAAGTACATAGGTGGAATAAGCAAATGGGTGGGGAATTATCATTAGGTCAAGTTAGATTCAATACTTACATGATATGCATGAGGTCTTATTAACAGTTGAACAGTCTAGAACTGATGGGCCTTGTGTGAGTCACACGAACCAAAAATAAATTATTTGTCTGTGGACTCACCTTTGGGAAAAGCCTTAAGAGCATCTCCACACAGTGGGCAAGTTTCACTGTTACAACAGTGAAAAGTTACGCGATCCGTTGCGCATCAGCGATAACTAATTCGAGTCGGCCGGCACAAAGTGCACTAAAGCCCAAGTGTGTGTCCCTAAACCTTCACCTGGGTTGCGGTGCAGTATCCTAGACCACCGGCGGCAGGTGGTCAGTTGCAGATGACGTTGACCAGGTGAGCAGTATGGTGAAATATTTTCCGGCTGTTTGCAGTGTCTGTGACCAAAGAGACGTACAAGTTGTATGATACATACGTGCACTGTGATAGCACATGTTATAAGGAAGTAGCACAACACGACGTCGCAGCCGAAGACCACCCCCGCTGCCCTCATTTGTGACACCAACTTGTCAATGACAAAAGTCTTAACTTGATACTGCTTGCCCAAGATTTCCCTAACTAAGCCGAACAGTTTCCAAGAAGGCATGTATAACCGGACGCCCAGTACCCATGCCATCCGTGATCAGGAAGATGTAGAGCTTGTATCTACGGGCCAGATATTAATTGCTTTAAAACATTTAGCAAAACGGTTTGTCGCGTTCGTTTCGTTGGCATTTACTACACCTGGAAAGCGTCGGAACAACGCTATCTGCTGCCATCTAGAGAAGCATATGTATTTGTAGTGACCTTCTTTTGACTGCGGCAAAAGTACGCGTCCGGTCTCACAAAGTTTTGCCGGGACCGAAGGCATATCATCCGCCAAAATAAAAACCAACGTTGCGTCACTTACTCAACAGAGATGGTCAACACTTCTGGCGGTATTTGTTTGTCCTCAGTGGTAGGGACCTTGCCGAATTCGTCGGCCACAAACCGCCGCAGTTCACACGACGGCGTTTCATATTTAATCGGGGCCTGCGGGTGCCCGACGCCTATTCGGCTAGCTATCGATATAGCGGAAGCCTATAGTGCGAAAAATTAGAGACCTTATGGTTGTGTTTAAGATAATATTAGGTGACCGAGAGTGGTGCCTCTGCCACCGGAGACAAAAACATACTGGAAAGCAGACGCTTTGTGTATTGTTTTTTTATTAGAAAACACGCTCAGCTTACTAGCCTCTTCGAAGTCCTGGAATTTTCTTTTGTCTTGCAGGCCACCTGCTGTATTTGTAGTACGCCCATTCGTAACGCGAAACAGCGTTACCAATTTGATTACTGGATGAACGCACAAACACCACATAGTAATGCCTCACGTACTCATCTAACGCCTTCCTAAACTCCGTGAAGGATGAAAAAAATACAGTTCCCAATTTCTCAACAAAAATGAGGAGCCACTTCTGAAGCCATAGCATAGTTCAGAGTCAGATGCGCGCCGAAAAATTTAGAAGGGAGATTAATTAAAACGAATGGCGACAAAATGGAATTAGATTGGTGTGATCTTTGGTTTGAGCATACATACAAAAAATGCAACATTTGGGCGGCAAAAGTTTTATTCCACTCGCAAAGGTTTTGCAGACAAGAGCATTGTGCTTCTAAGGATTGGCCTGTGCGGGCACGTATGTCACTAACCCAGATCGATTCGCCGTTCTCTACGGGCTTTCTTGGGACTTGCACCAATTCGCGCACCAGTTAGACTGAAGTCCTCACAGTTTGAGGGTTGTGCCACTTTCGCATTAGTGTTTTGTTTGTGCGTATCGCACCTTATTGATAAATCTTTACACTTCGAAATTCTTGGCTTGTGATTTCGCGCTTCATTCAGTTGGGCTTCCTAGAATACGTCAAGTGCTCTATAACCACTGTAGACCTTCCTTTATCTTCTAGGAGTATCATAATATATCATATAGATTATCATTACTATTATCATATATTATTGCACAAGCCGCAATTGTGACTGCATAGTGGCATGCCGCCTTGCAGATCTGGTAGCATGCACGAGGGATGAAAACCTCGTGTGGTGGTCTGTACGTCCTGCAGGGAGTGTCGCCCCGTTGCGTTGCACCATGGTGCGTTCGTATACCCATCACCCCTCCAGTAGCACGGGTGCTTCGCCCATCGCCGGTGGTTCTGAGCATGGCCTTTAATTCGGGAAACCAATAAAAGAGGACTGTTGTTTCTGTTTGTTGCCGCTGGGCTGGACTCGTCCCGGTTGTCATTTAACTGGCAAAGCCATAAGCTACAGATGAATATAAAAAAAGGAGAAGAAACTGGACATTTGTCTATAAAAAAAGGAGAAAGATATTCGTAAAAAAAACACAGATGGGATAGCCTGAAGACTCTGTGATGCCCATGGTTTACATCGATGTACGGAGCTGCAGCTGCCTTCGTCATATTGGGGTTGTACCGCACCAAAGCCCACTTAGTCGGCCAAACAACACACACGCACGTACCTGCTTCTCCCAGTAGCGAACATATACAATGAGAAATATATGTAAACAGAGGTTCCTAACCCTCTGCTACCAGCATGCAAGACGAGTGTCCAAAGACTATTTATTCGCCATGCACCACTTGTTAAATTGAAGCTGATAGCAGTGCTTCTGGGACTGGTGACAATTTCTTACCTACGCATACTTTCTCTCCTAGGTTATTTTGCTGCCCAATTTAAGTAACAAATGCCAGATAAGCTAGCCCATCATCTCGGAAGTTAACCCTCGTCAGTACTTATACTTCTGATTTCCCCAACCACACTACCTCTCTGCGTGCTTATGTCGGTTTGCACTGGATCTCTCGTAATTCACTATCATATGTTAGCAAACCCAACCCTTGCTTGGTTGCTAGTTGACTAAGTGCAAATCCATCCCTATCCACTCTCACATACTCACTCACTGTCACCACCCTAATAGCGGTAGATGTCAAGTCTTTCTCTCTCTATATATTAATGCACATTATCCCATCTGATGTCTCCTCAGACTCACCATGCTTTGCTAACCTCATCCCATTCCCTTGTCTTCCCAAGCTTAGAACTTCGACAATATCAGGTATGGACGACCTGGTTGGCTGTTATCCACTCCACCTGGCCTATGAATCTACACCCACAGGGATCCCCAACTGGACCGAAAAAACCCTAAAAGATCCCGCTGCTCAGAGAATTGCACATCCCAGCACAATGACCTTTTATGTGACGTCCGTTACGGGGCTGTCCGAAAACTGAAGTATGTCAGGCCAATGATGGCACGGCACTGCCATACCCAGTTTGATAGCATACCCGCAACTATTCCCTTCCAATTCTCGACTGTACCCTCCCACCCACTCGTTCTATTAACTGCAAATACGAATAAGCTCCCCACCTGTCCCAGCTGCCTGCATGATCTGTTCATTCCAAACTGCTGAACCTGTGGTTCGAATTTAACCATTTCGCTCGCGTTCTGGCACGTGTGTTGGCACCATCTCACTCTTCCAAGGAACTATTATGCCCGGCTCCACAACAGCGACACCAGTGAGTCTCTACAGTTTCACTGTACACCATGATCCTGAGGTTCTTGTTGCCATCTATGCGTTTTGCTACTCCCTCCACGTCATCATCCCCACTTACGCTTTTTGTAACCCTGGCCATGAGCTCAACAGTCCAAGGTCAGGAGGCCTCAGCGGTGGTTTTAGGTTTTAGTTCAACTTGACCGGCTGGATGACGCCAACTATACTGCTTCACCAGATCTGATGTTCTGATTCCTCATTTTCAACCATTTACACTCTTCTTGTCATACGTCAAACAGGAAGCCTCTTGTTTTGCCCTCCCTCGCTTTGTTTTTGGCCCGCCACCTTCAAATCCTACCGACCTGACCTTGCTCGATGTTCTCTCCAAAAAAAAGCATGGTACCTGTGCCTCCCTGCCCGTGCCGGTTTAGTGATGACTACGTCTACATCGGATAACGCCCCCGCCTATGACGCTGTCCCTTTTCCCAAAATCTCTGTACCCACAGTCCTCGCCAGTCATGCCTTTATTCTGGCTGTAACCTGATGATCATACCTGACGGCATGCCACCCACAAGTTGGGAATAAACATTGTTATTATTATGGACTTTTGTCGCTGAATCTTTCCGAGTGCGTTTTATTCTTGTTTCAATGTTGCGTGTTTCTATCCTTCTTGATCAAACGTGCAACCGCTTGTCGAATTTACTTTTGGTTCTCAGGAATCCTGTCTGCTTTCAAAAATTGCTCCCGGTTAGCCAGGTGATCTTTGTAGGATGCGTTCTATACTTTTACGTTTGGCCTGCTTGGATCCTGTTAGTTTATTCTTAGGGGACTGCTTGGTAAGTTTCTGATCCAACTTATATTGTTTGTTGGTCTGGCGCCCCTGGTTGTCTGTCCAATTTGGCCACTAGTGCCAATCTGTGTTTTGCTCCGTACCTGTCCACTTCTCATTATGTTGCTCGCTCGAGTTCCGCCTAAACTTTTGCGGTCGCCACAACAACGTGTCACATTAGTTTACCATTATTTCGTGTTTCACCGACGATTATGAGCATTTTATATCATCAGTCTCACCATTTGCCAAGACCAAAACCTTCGGATGGCCAAAAAACAAACGAGTGCGGATACCATCATCGGAGAATCGGCAATAAGTTGCGGCTAAATTTACGGAAGCGCCGGCCAGCCACGAGATCCACAACTTTTGCCTCAAGCGCCAACCTTCATTGTTGACTAAACCGGTATTTACATACTGCCCACTGAACTAGATTACATGTCGTCTGTTCTCACAGAAGATCCAAGAATGTGGCCGGGTTCTTGTTGTGAAAGCAAACACAACAAATAACTGTCTTTTGAAGTTTTTCAGACGTTGTAAACGTTATTGTGATGCGTGGCACTAGTGGTGTTAGCTGAACTATTTTGAAGCAACTGACTTGTTTTGTGGGTGCACGGTGTACTCCTTCTTTGTAGCGGATGGCACGGAAATTGAGAGACCGGTCGTGTATGCCTTTGTCGAAAAAAACATTTCTTACCTCCGCGCAAACTGTTCAGCATCTTTAAGGACATCATGGGTGGACAATTTTGCGTCAGGATGTTCGTGGTGGATAAACTATCACCACAATTGCGGGCTCTCATATCTGTGTTTGGCTGTTACATACTGCAGTTCCAAGCCATTAATAGGCGCGTACTTTCCATGGGCACGTTAGCACTTATCTTGCAGAGTACCCTCAAGCGAAGCTGACATTTTTCACTGCGTGGCCTACTTTGATAACGCGGCCGGGTAAGTTAGTATTTACCGGACACTTTTTGAGTTCTCCCACGGTTACAACCTAGACTGGCAACTGCGCGCGTACCTTCAATCAGTCCATGTGGCCGCCTTGCGTACGACTGTTTTCGGAATGCAAAAACCACTCGCTCTTCTGCAGTCAGTTGGGTCTTTATGTAGTTGTCGCCTGGATCGGCTTTTCAGTAACCGTCGCCAGCAGTGGAGGATATAAATGGGTGATCCTGATTTTTTTGTCGGACTTGGATTTTTGTTGGACCGGAACGTAGCCCTATCCGTTTGGCGAAGATTATTCTTGAAAAGCAGTTATTCAAAAATACGGTGCTGCGGTTTCTGGCAGTAAACTTACACACGCCATCAGAACAGTGTTCAGAACTCCAGGCAGTATAGATCCTAGGTGGATTCACCTACTTGACAAGTAGACCGTGGCTCGCCATGGAGGAATCGGACGAGCAGGCAATCTCAGGCCTGTAGGATGCCGACGTTGCTGGATTGTACTCAATGGTTGACGGCGCAAAGGAGACTGGGTTAATACTTGAGTATTATTATAATAACTGATTGTTTCGGTTGAAACATGCTCACTCACGTGCAAAACAGTTGCTGTAAACACAATGACAATAAAAAATACCAACCTAAAACCAGCTCAGTTCAGTTGATCGGCTCAAAAAACATGTACTGAGGGTACGCTGGTTCAAGCTGACACAACTTCAGTCACCGGAAAGTGAGAATGCTTAGGTGGAAAGGCCAAACACTAGCGGCGGTTTGAAGGTTTGGCGCACAAGCGCCACTGACTGCGCGATTTAGCCATGCCTGCCAGTTTCATTAGCCATTGGGGAGTTGGGTCCTGGACTCCCCATCTAAGCAGGCAGCAGTTGTCAACCCGAATGCGCTTCCTGGTCGGTGCTTGCGTACTCCGTTTTTAAATCGCAGACTTCACCTCTCGGTCGCTTTAAGTCAGCAAAGGGGTCAGCAGAAAGAGCTCTGCAAGGCAGATAGTCAGCCGGCATGCAAAGTACATGCCAGTACAGCACTAAGGCCTATGAGGCCTTAGTATTTCATCCAACATGGGAGGGTCCTCCTTTCCAAAACAATCTGGAGGACCTCGACACTGCTAATCCGGTGTTTCTACCAGAATCAACCAATCATTTGGAGACGCCGATGATCAAACACTGAACATTTCGTGTGTCTTATATGCGCAGGGGCCAGGTTCCAGATCCAGAGGGCAGCATAGATAGCACTGCTTTAGTGTAATCTGTCATCGTTGGGCGAACTGACATCACGCAAAAACCATAGGTGTCAAAGTTTGGCAAACGTTTCCATGGCTATCGTTACGCGAGAAGTAACCTAATCTTCAGCCAGTCAACCGGAACTCACACAATTGCCTAGATAAAAAATTTATCTGTTTGTTGATTGTTTCGTCCGCTAGAATGAGGGTTGAGTTTGATGCCATAAATTATTGTAGCAGCACTTCACACTTAACGGGGGTGAAGCGCATACCATACCGAGTGACATGATTATTCAGGTCACTTAAAAAGAATGGTCTGCTTAAATGGTCTACAACAACGAAAACAATATGGTCAGCGAATTCGACGTCCGTGAGCGAAGACCCCAGAAGCACTTTGATCTCCGAAGTTTCAGACGCAGGTGGAGAAATTTTTTGCAGCAAATCAATGATAAATTTGAAGAGGACGCGCGAGAGACGAAAGCCTTGTCCTACACCACTGGGCGTGATGGGTTCATGCACCAACTTTTTGCGTACTCGTAAGCGCCCGCAGGAGATCCCGTGAGATGATCCCAGTGATCTCTCTCAAATCGCGGGGTTATACCGTCTTCCATGCACCAGGCCAAGTAACCCTGACTTCGAATAAACTACCATGCACTCCTGATAGATCATAGGCATCACGTCTACCCAAAGTTCACGCTGAATCAGGGTAAGTTAGCCGAGAGATAATGAAGTCCGGTTAGGTGTGGTAAACTAGGAGCATGTTACCAAGGTCGAAGATGTCATGCAAGAAGCAAGAGCAAGAGATATGGAAGCAAACGGGAGGAGCAAAAAGAGGAGCCCTGTTTTACAGTGTAAGAAAAAAGAAAATGATCAATACCCCAAGATGGCTCCTTGGCCGCACAATGCTCCTAGCTACAAAAACGTTGTTAATAGAATAAAACTTTTTATGCCAAAATGTTGCATTTTGTTGTATATATGCTCAAACCACAAACCATTTCAATCTACTTTCGCATTTTTGCAGATCACCAAATTTCATTGTCCACTGGAGCAATCATACCACTGGCTGAAAATTCTGGTAGAATACTTTCTTAGGATCACTGGGGCCCAGAGACGCCTAGATAAGGTTCAATAGTTTAGACTGGTATTCTTAACTCAGTTGCCTGCCCGTTTTATTTCACCAGGGATACGTCAGAGCTTTCGAAATTTCTATCCCATTGTGCGAATACCGAGCGCCCCCCAAGAGACATCGTGGCCCGTCTTAATTTACGCGCGGAGATTTTCGCTCACGAGAAATGAGATCAATGGAATAATTGCCGCGGTTGCAAACATGCCCCTTAGTTTAATGTTCGTGCACTCTTTCCGGAAAGCATATGCAACTATATCACGCAGATATATCACGAAAGGGGGCACCCCGTCTGCACGCCATTCACTGTGATGCTCTTCTCCACGATGCTGTTCTCGCTGAATCTTTCCTCCGTTAGACGATACAAAGTGTCCAACTTAAAACTCCCGACGGTTTTGCGTTGGGTCCACAATTTCGGTCCATCGAAGCTCGCCCTGGTGCTGGACAGGCGAGCGGCCCAGTCATCTGGCCAATTGCGTGCGGGTTGGTTTCTTGGCCGTAGTGGCGTCTGATTGCGAGCGGTAAAGTGGGAGTCCGCCTAATGGCATCCCCTAGTTAACGCGACCCCAGCTTGCTGGTTTGAAAAAATGGCGAAGTTTGAGATCGGATTAATCGAAGTTTCGTCTTGGTCATCGTATACTTTGGTTGGTGGAGCACGGCGATTAATAGAACCGGAAAGCGCCATGGGACATGAGTTAGTGGATAAGGGATGAACTAAATCGATGTGCACGAGTTATCAAGCAGAAGCTGCGTCCACATTTGTTCCCTGCCTGCCTTCCTTCATGTAAGAAAATCGACCGAAATGATCCACCTCGGTAATTGGAAAAGCATAACTGCAGCTATGCTTTTATGAAAACGTTTTCAACTCAATAAGCGGGTGATGACGCAATCAGCTATACTTTTGGCTCCACCGATGTTGCCTTACATGACAAATCAAAAAGGTCGTGGCTGTGGCTGCTTCTTTGACGGTTCAGAGTTTTCATAACTTATAATAACGCCTACATGTGACGTTCAGCTCGAGTTGGCTCGGTGGTTAATGCGCGAATTTGTTCACCGGTCTGTGGTTCGAGCCCAACTTCTGCATCTAGACTGTTCCTGTCTGGGATTAGGAAACCTGACAGTTTCTCGGCCCTCGTGCTTGTTTTGGGTGGCACTGCAGCTAAGCACTGAAAAATTGTTACAGCTCGACCAGTGTATTTTTTACACGTGTGACGTTTCCATCTGTTGTTCTTCCTCACGGTAGCAACTAATCAAGCACTGCGTCAAGCACGGGATGCCTGGTGGGTTGGGACAACTCGCTGTTTTTTAACCTGTCCCCCACAGTCCTTCAAAAAGCATTGCTGGAAATTTATTTGAGTTAGCCGACTTCACAATCTGGACGTGGTCCTCCTGTCACTGTTTCATGTACAGGTTGAAAGGCGTGTCCTTGCACCTAGTGCATTCAAGCCACGGAGCGCCACGTGTGAGCACGATTCCCTCCTCTGTTTGACCGTGTGAATATGGAATTTAAATTGCATACTCCATACTATGTCTCATTTCAGCATAGTCCATGAAGAACGCCAGGAAAGCAATTTGTCAACCACGGCTTCTTCCAAAGCTGTAGTATTCAGAATGTTAGATTTCTTTACTTTGGGGATAATTGATTAGCTTCACAGGTAACTACTGTCTCTTTTCAATTTCGGCCCCCTTACAGGTCATCTTGCGCCATCTTGCAATTCCAATCGCGGTATCGGAACAGGCCATACAGGGGAAGCACAGGTTGTACCAATCAAAGTTTCAGCATAATCCCGGAGCTGTAAACACATCGTACATCAACAGTAGAGCCGTATTCGTCTGACACAGAGAAACTATGCAGGGCAGTGTGACGTACACCAAACTTGGTGGGTGAAGTATCTCCAGCGCCTCGGCTCTTCAGATGTTGCGTTGCCAACATTCCCATGTAGCCTCCATAGTCGTACCAGTGCGTTCGTCCCAACCACACTTCTTGCATCGTCGCTGCGCTAATAACTTGCGCTTAGCTAGAAGCTTGTCCGCTAATCCAAAAGGTCTTAAAGTGAGGCGATGCGAGAAATTATACACGTTTGTTTGCTGGGCGGGCTGACAAATCGAAATTGAGTCGGAAGCAGTCAGCTTTGATAGACCAACAAACTTGAATCAGGAACGTCATGGTCAACTAGCTCGTCGTGCACGCGTCCAGTCGGCGGCGTGCTAGATTCTCCTGACGGATGTGTCTTCCGACAGAAAAGTAAGAGAATACGAGGGGGGGTCGGTAGTCTTAAAATGATGCTTCGCATTTTGAAAGTGCGAAAAGACACTGGAACCTGGACCCGTGTCTATAAAGATCACTACCGATGGCTCAGTTTTTTGGAGCATGTTGAGGAATGCAAGAGGTTGGGGAAAACGAGTTGTTCAGGGATCCCAGAAGTCCCCACCCCCAGAAAATCCCTGAACGCATCGAGGAACGTTCCGAGATATCGTCCCTGTGAGTCCGGGCTGCCAATCGCAAATTTGGCGTGTTTTGCAGTATGGTTCCCTCAGCAATTGCCTTCCACCTGCACTGATTGTGGAAAGAGGTTGAATTCAACTCCGAAGCTTTTGTGTGTCAGTTTTCCCGTCAATGGATGCACGGGGAAGGTTTTCTATTGGGAAGAATGTTGACAGGTCGTGTAGCGTAGGTGGTCATTGGTTTGTTGGAAAAGCTGGGCAATTCGATTGCAAACGTTTCATCGCCAATCGAGGTGCGTTGTTAGGGGGCGTAGTGGGGGGTAGCAATGGGTCGGTGGTTGGGTGTCCTACGCATACTACGAAACGGTAATATGGATAAAATCATGATTTCGTCTGATGTCACATCACAGTTCACTTCAATCAAACAAACCGCACCAGAGAAACAATAATAGAGCTGCTTCGAAACAATCCAAACATGACAGGAACTATGAACCTCGAAATCTTATGCAAGCTGTTGAACATGGATACATACTTTGGCTTTGATGGCCAAATGTATCAACAGCTAAAAGGACTAATGGAATTTCCAGTGTCAGGATTCATTCCTTAGACGGCAGTGCAATGATTAGAGCGCGCGGTACTACTGATAATCAATCCAAAGCTATGGATTCTCTGCGTAGACGCCACTTTTGTCATCATGAAATGAGATTCAGTACAGAGTGCGCGTAAACTGCCCACATCACGTTTAAGGGTACCAAATTTACAATCGAACTGGGGAGAAACAGCCGATTATGATTATTAGACATTTTAGTTAACAAAGAGGAGGATGGGACTGGAAATCTGCGTAATTTAAACAGACGCACACGGATCTCATAGTAAACCTTGACACTGACCATCCAATAAACCACGAGAAAAGCTGCGTTCAGTCCCTGCTCAAGAGGGCGGAGACATACTTCAGCACCACAGTACCAAAGAAGAAGAAAGAGAACCATCTGTTCAAAGCATTCCAGAACAATGGATACATAATGAATTCTATCAATAGGAGCTTAACAACAACAGCAGGAAAAAGTGGCCAGATCGATAGTTCTACGTCATATAAAGGAAGATGGCTCAGTGGTTAGAGCGCGAATTTACTGACCGGAAGGTTCACGGTTCGAACCCGACCTGCCTCTCGACTTCCCCTGTATAGGCTTGGGCAACCTGGCTGTATCCCAGCCCTCGTGATTCCTTCTGGTTGCAAGGCAATTGGGCACTGAAAGGGTGCTGCAGCTGAACGATATATATATATATATATGGTCAACTAGCCCAGATGCTCCTCAAAACTTCCAGATTTTTGCTCACCCACTTTATGCAAACGAAATACGCCCAGGGGAACAGCTCATAAAGCCGTTTTTGGGCTCTGTTGAAAGCCTATGAATACAAGGCAATAACTTACGTAAGTTCCCCTTTTGTACGGAGTTTCTGGTTGTACATCAGCGAAGCACAACTGTTGGACACTAACGTGCTGTTGATGATGATCACGGCTACAGAACACATTCGTCGAACACTTCGCCATCAGAAACTATAGGTAGAGCTGAATCAGCTCATACGATGTATCAAAGATGTAGCTTTAAGTGGGTGTGCATTCAGATGCTAGGTGTCTGGAGATTTCTTCAGATTGCTGCCGGTTTACCACACAAGGCTGCGCACCACACAAGTGGTTTGTACTTGTGATAACATCTTTGTATATGGAAGCAAAGCGACTTCATGTGATCGAAAGCCAAGCGGATCGCAGATGATATCATTCGTAAGCTCAGGTCCAGATAACAAACAGACATTAAAGCAAAGACTTTACAGCGCGATCAAGATCCATCCGGAACCTCCCAGGCTTTTGATGACTGGATGACCGGATGCTTCGGAGCTAATCACAAGCTTTCTGATGAGTTCGAGGTAGCTCAGTGGTTAAGGCGCAAAACTGCTGGTTGGAAAGTTCGTGGTTTGGACCCAACCTCTGCATCTCAACTGTTGTCCAGGCTTGGTCAACCTGGTAGTATCTCAGCCCTCGTGCTTTTTTCGGGGGGCGGGAGTGGCAGTTAGGCACCGACAGGATGTTACGGCTAAACGATTGTCATTATCGACTGACATATCCCTTTCTTTCGTAAGCAGACAGAGTCTCGCCGTAGAGGCGAAGGAGATCGTTATCCTTTGACGTGCGACTTTTCAAGTAATTGAGGTGTTCTGCTACATTCAGGCTGTTTGACCGGTTTTTCCTAGTCGACCTTCCAAGATGGCGGCACCTTGTCAATGACCGTCCATCAAACTGGCAGATTGCTCTGTGGCGTTTATAAATTCCTTGTCCCATAGAAACTGGTTTATTCGTACCTTTACTTTCGCTGAAATCGGACTTAAACATAATATGTCAGCCTGAGCATTGGGTTGCGTACCGAAGTAGTTGATCGATATTCATTTCGGTCCCACAGGGAGGGCTGGTCCGAAAACTGTCCCGCCCAAGGCCGTTATATATGCGTAGGGTTGTTTCGGAGAGCCCAGACGTTCTATAACCCCGTGCTCCTCTGGGCCTCCAAGATGATTAGAGGTGATTTTAGGTTCCGCCGAGGAGGTGTCTCTCCTATTACCAGGACAGGCTGCGAAACACTCCATTGATCCTCTTTTCGGATCTGACGCCTGAGGGTCTTTAGAAGCAGCGAAATGCAGTGGAACCACTCAAGGAGAAGCTGAATGCCAGGAAACCGGTCTATGCATTTGGGGGTTTTGGGTGGTGAGGAGGGAGCCGGCACGCGACCTGGCCGTCGTGGCCGTCGAGGAGACCAGTCGTCCACTGTAAAGTTTGTCTATGCTAACGTCGGGAGTTTGATGCAGAAGGGTGACAATTTGAAGGAGTCACGTCTCTGCTGACGTGACTGAGGGATAAGGTCGTTGATTAAGAAGCTGCACTGCTACAGATGTAACCGAACATCCGGAAGGGGTGCGAGTGTGGTGTTATATGTGAAGTTACCTGACCTAAAGCTGCCACCTTGACGTGGTGGTCGGTCTTGAATGCTGCAATGATCCCGCGGGCTACACTGGCTGGAACGTCGTTCCACAAGGTGCAACCATGCCAAGAAGGCCAAAGGGGAGCAGTCAGACCAAGAGCAGCGCGACCCCGTACTACGAGTAGTCGTTCTACGAAGTGGTCTGGGGGTAAAGTCGTACTGTCCTCTGCGATAGGAGTGTGAAGGCAGCAAGGTGCTTCCCCCAGGCTACCAGCATGTCCATATTTATGGAAGCAGCGATGCTGCCTTCCCCCGAGGAAGGACGGGTTAGAAAAGGTCGGCCCTGAAAACCGCGCACTCCGATCGCCCAACGCTTGACCGTGACCGCCGGCGCATTATTCAATACGGTCGAAATACTCTTAAAACCAAACAGTCCCGTGCTGCTCAAAAGGCACCTGCTGTGCGTAGCCGCACCAGCAATGAGACAGTAGTGCCTTATTCCCTGCGCCCTAGGGTTAGGCCAACCCCCGGCAGCCGAGCAGGTTAGACTATTGAGTTATCGGCTCCGGGCAGGGTCCCCAAAGAAGACCCCACTGTCCGCTGCCTCGCGGGTCAGACTTTTGAGTCAGAGGCCAGAGATGGGGTCCCCGAACCCAACCCTATATCCTCCCACTGCCTTGTGGGTCAGACTTTTGAGTCAAAGGCTCAAGGTGGGGTACCTCAACCAAACCCCCTTCCTCGGCCTGGACAACCAGGAAGTATCATTTGCCTGCGCAGTTATTTGTCCACCGATGTCCCTCCCCAACCACCTCCCACCACATAAGCAAACGCCGCTGGGTCACTTGACTGTCAGTTATCTGAACGAAGGGCCTTATGCTCCTCGCTGCCTATTAACAATAAACAAAATAACACCTTCCCAAATCCACGAGATCCTCTCTGTATAGGAGCTTTTAACCTCCGTACTCTATGTCAAATTGGCAAACAGGCAATGCTTGCTGAAACCTTATACTCCCCTAAAATCGATGTATGCTGTGTCTCCGAAACACGCATACAAGACCCAAGCGTGGTTATGCATTTCAGAACGCCAAGGACGAACTCAGGTCTTTCGCATTTCTCCCTCCGTGTGTCCGGTGACCCAGAAGCGATGACTCGTGGAATATATGGCGTGGGAGTTGCACTCGGCCCCAGAGCTGAACGCGCTTTGCTGGATTGGATCCCAGTGAACAGTCATCTTTGCGCCGTCCGGTTATCCAGTTCAATCAAGCTCAGTGCTTCTCGGCATAAAAAGCGGTGTCTGTTTGTAGTGTCGGCTTATGACCCAACGGACTGCAGTTCTGATGTTGAGAAGGATACTTTCTATCGAGAGCTAGCCGGGCTCATTCGTCAAGCAAAAAGCACTGAAATTGTGAAATGTGAATGCTCAAGTAGGGCGTCTGAGCTCTTCGGAATCACATTTGGGCGGTCGATTGGGAGTCGATGCTCGCCGCACAGACAACGGAGATCGACTCCTTCAGTTGTGTGCTGATCATGAACTGTTTCTGGCAAGTACGAACTTCTAACATAAACGTTCACATCGCGTAACCTGGCGGCCACCAACTACAACCCAGTTGGACTACGTGGCCATCAGCCACCGGTGGAGAGCCACAATTCAAGACTGCTGTTCCTTCTGGGGCACACTACTTGACTTCGATCACGCCATGGTACGTGCACGCCTGACAGTTCGCTTCCCTTCAGGCCCTCACAAGTCAGCAGGAAGCATGCCAATTCACTATCTTCAAAGAACTACCATAGCTCAACAGCATTTGTCTGAGCTAGCCCAACAGCCCTCCGCACTAAACCAATACTGTGGTGGCAGTGAGCATGTGGCTGAAGCGTGGCAAAATGTGAAAGGAGCTATGTTAGCGGCGTTCATTGCTGTCTGTCCGACTTCCCCAATCCGACCACAAGACCGCTGGATTTCGTCGAGATCGCTATCCATGATTGATGCCAGGAAATCCATACCAGCAGGCAACGAGTACGACGGCGCACGCAAATCCCTCAAACGCCAAATAGTGAACAGTCCAAGGAAAGACCGAGAGCTCTGGTGGACATCGAAAGCTCGATGGATGGAGAAGGCTTTTGCTACGGGAAACAGCTGTGCCCTATATCAACTGATACGATCGACTGGTCCTAGGAAAGCAACGGTCAGTGAAACGATAAGTGAAAAAGATTGCTCATTAATTCACTCGCAAAAACGTCGACTGGAAAGATGGGCCGAACACTTCGAAGGACAGTTTAGATGGCCTGCTGCAACCCAGCCTCTGGAGATAGTGCATACGGGCGAATGGAATGTAAACCTTGCTCGACCGTTGGAAGAGGAAATAAAGTACGAAGTGTCCGTACTGAAACGTGTGAAAGCACCAGGACCGGACGGTCGGTAACCAGCCCTCTTCAAAGAAGGCGGAGAACCTCTGGTAACCCATCTGACAAAGCTTTTTAGTGCTATATGGAACGAAGAGAAGGTGCCTGCAGCATGCGGCATGTCGATAGTCATCCCTATCTTCAAAAAGGGTACGCGGACGCTGTGTGAAAACCACCGTGGCATCGGCCTGGTAGATGTGGCATCGAAGGTGCTCTCTGGTCTTATCCTTCGAAGGTTGACTGAACACAGGGAGAGGCAGATCCGTGAAAACCAAGCTGGATTCCGTCCTGCAAGAGGATGCATCAATCACATATTCACCCTCCGACAGGTTCTGGAAAAGCGATACTGCTTCCAGCAACCAAAAATGGTTGTGTTTCTTGATCTGAAGGCTGCCTTTGACTCTGTGGACCGTCAGGCACTATGGCAGTGTCTGTGGAGCAAAGGTGTCCCCCATAAATTCTTGACCCTCCTGAGGGCGCTGTACGCCAACTCCCGCGGCCGTTTGAAGGTCTACGGGAAGCTCTCTTCTGAGTTCACCACATCAAGTGGTGTCAGACAGGGCTGTCCTTTTTCACCTTCCCTCTTCAACTTCGTTATTGATACGATCATGGAAGACTCACTATCAGCCTCTATTGCCTGTAGGTTCGAAGTGCTCCCTGGGCGTCCGCTCACAGACATCGAGTTCGCAGACGACATAGCTCTTCTTGGATCCGACCCCGTGGTAATGCAAACAATATTAAATAATCTAAGTAATTCGGCCTCACAGTTTGGAATGCGCATCACACCGGCAAAGTGTAAAGTGCTGCTGCAAGACTGGTCTCGCGAAAGATGATATTTCCATCCGGATTGGGAAGGCCAGAGCAGCTTTTGTGAACCTACGTCACCTGTGGCGTAGGCGTGACATCAGTTTGTCCGTCAGGGGTCGAGTTTACAATGCTGCGGTGCGCTCCATATTACTGTACGGATCGGAAACCTGGCCGCTGCGCGCCGAGGACGTCAAAAGACTTTCAGTGTTTGATCATCGATGTTTTCGAGCATTGCCCGAGTCTGGTGGGAACACCGGATAAGCAATGCTGAAGTACGTCGAATGGTATTCGG
>SJOL01006347.1:434908-525002 GCA_004794785.1 Opisthorchis felineus | reverse complement strand
GCTGCCTTTGACTCTGTGGACCGTCAGGCACTATGGCAGTGTCTGTGGAGCAAAGGTGTCCCCCATAAATTCTTGACCCTCCTGAGGGCGCTGTACGCCAACTCCCGCGGCCGTTTGAAGGTCTACGGGAAGCTCTCTTCTGAGTTCACCACATCAAGTGGTGTCAGACAGGGCTGTCCTTTTTCACCTTCCCTCTTCAACTTCGTTATTGATACGATCATGGAAGACTCACTATCAGCCTCTATTGCCTGTAGGTTCGAAGTGCTCCCTGGGCGTCCGCTCACAGACATCGAGTTCGCAGACGACATAGCTCTTCTTGGATCCGACCCCGTGGTAATGCAAACAATATTGAATAATCTAAGTAATTCGGCCTCACGGTTTGGAATGCGCATCACACCGGCAAAGTGTAAAGTGCTGCTGCAAGACTGGTCTCGCGAAAGATGATATTTCCATCCGGATTGGGAAGGCCAGAGCAGCTTTTGTGAACCTACGTCACCTGTGGCGTAGGCGTGACATCAGTTTGTCCGTCAGGGGTCGAGTTTACAATGCTGCGGTGCGCTCCATATTACTGTACGGATCGGAAACCTGGCCGGTGCGCGCCAAGGACGTCAAAAGACTTTCAGTGTTTGACCATCGATGTTTTCGAGCATTGCCCGAGTCTGGTGGGAACACCGGATAAGCAATGCTGAAGTACGTCGAATGGTATTCGGGAGAAATAACTCACCCACTGCATAGGTCGCGCTGGCTCGGCCACGTGCTGCGTATGCCAGTCGACCGATTTCCTCGAAGGGTTTTTTTGCACAACCACCTGAAGGATGGAAACGTGCTAGGGGAGGTCAAACAATGACTTGGCAACGAAGTATAAAAGCCATTACCAGAAAACTCAGCTGTGCTGGTCACTGCCGTCTTCCTGGATGGGGACCCCGAGACGGGCCACATCAATGGTTAGAGACACTGTCAGACATGGCCCAGCCGCGCCCTCAATGGCGCTCTTGCATCCAAGCTATTGCCTTTAATGCATAGCTCCCTTCCCAATCCCCACACTTAAAAGTCCACTGACATTTATTTACGTACCAATTTATCAGCTCCCGCCTCCAATACGCAGCTATCTACCCCACCTCCACGAATCATCGGTGAACGAACCTGTGGCAGCTACAACCTCTGTACGACAAGTATGCGGTTCTTACGGTTGCTGCTGCTGCTGCTGCTGATATGTGAAGTTAACTTTGAACAACCACCTATACGTTACTAGGACTTCTGATGGTTTATCAGGTGGTTTGTCGCCTTTTGAACAGCTACATCAGCATCGGCCAGTATGTTGGTAAGCGTCTTCTTTCGGGGTCCACAAAACTAGCACCAGTTGGGTTGGAAAAATCCAGGAATCCATTCGCAACCCAAGATACGCCATAATGGGAGACTTCGGGATGCCCGTTATTGACTAAACTAAGTCACCGGATAGCCAGACCTTCAGTAGCGTCTTCTTGTCGGAAGAGTGCCGAGCCGCTCTGCACATTCACCAATCTGTAGGTGCCTAACCGGGCGGCAGACATCATATGTCAACCTGCTCGTTGAGGCCGATTGCAACCCACTTTAACTGGAGTACCAGAAACCTTTGTAATCAAGTGTCCACCTGAAGTTGATGGCACATATACAGCTAGCTGGAAGCTTGAGGAGAGTGGAAGCCCTGATACCGTATGTTTGACGGACCAAATTTCCGGCGATGGTAAGTGCGGCCGAACAGATGTCATGGGATCTATCAGAGGAACTAGATCTTGACACTATGTGGGATCATTTCCAAACATCCTAACTGTTATGGCCTGAACAAACGAGCAGACAAACGTAGATGAGTCAACGTAACTGAGAAATACTTGAGTGCCCAAAGTGAGGCTTTATTCAGTATTCAATAGACCTACGGCAGCTGCAATGAGAGTAAAGATGGAGCGTTAATATGATAAGTGGATTGCTGAGTATGATAATTGATAACAGTACGATTTCCCCCACTGGAACACTTGGATCCGGTTACCTGAAGTTTTGTGTGACGTATGATATGGTGGAGACAGAAGAATGCACTGAACAGGAATGAAAAAAAAAATCGTCCAGCTGTAGCACCCTTCCGGTGTCTAGCTGCGATGCCACCCGAAGGAAGCACGAGGGCTGGGATACTGCCAGGTTGCCCAAGCCTAGACAGGGGAAGTCGAGAGGCGGAGATCGGGTTCGAACCACGGACCTTCCGGTCAGTAGATTCGCGCTCTAACCACTTGAGCCATCTCGCCCCCACAGGAATGATAAAGGAATAGCGTGCTGGTAACTAAAAGGGCCAAGCAAAATGCATGACGATTGTCTGTAAACAGGGTAACATATGTGGCTGCGCACTTCTTAGGGACATCGTTGCCACGCTTCTCTGGAACGTAGATTATATAGATGCAATCTTTGTTGTTGTGAAGTAAGCGCTCTAGTGTCTGCCTGTCCACAATATGAAGGTTTTTGGTCCAATAATAATAATAATAATAATAATAATAATAATAATAAAATGATTCAGCTATAACACCCTTTTGGTGCTATCTGCCATGTCACCCGAAGGAAGCAAGAGGGCTGGGATACTGCCAGGTTGCTCAAGCCTAGACAGGAAAAGTCGAGATGCAGAGGTTGGGTTCGAACCACGGACCTTCCGGTCAGTAGATTCGCGCTCTAACCACTGAGCGGTGGGGAGAGGCCGAACGGCACCGTGATGCCCTTCGGCTGGAATGGTTGCTCAATCGTCTTTTGGCTCAGTCCCACCTTGTTCGACCGCATTCCGAGGCAAGTAACGGGTGTACACAGTTTCCACGTGGCCATTCGGGGTTCGAACGTCCGCGAAAGTAGGATTACATTCTAGAGGCACAATGCTTTCTACAAGCGGGTTGTATCTGGCTCATCTAACCATCTGTTAAAGCAGAAACTAGCCACGGATGTGACAGTCACATAGGAAGAGTATACTGAAGGCCAATTTTATGAAAATATTCGGCACAGGGCATGGCGTCGGTCGTCGTGCAAAGCAATTATCTTAGGGAGTGCAGTGTTTCAAGTAGGCAGACTTCAAATGCACCAGAGACAGACAACGAGTTTTAAGATATAATAAGATAGCCATTCATAGGGTCCTATTTAAACGCTTGACAGAGAAAAGCAAAAGGAAATGTGGAATATTCACCAGTCATGCTAAGAAAGTAACGATGGCAGGATACAGATGGATTAGGTCCTTTAAAATCGATATTAAGTCTCTCGTAGGGTTCGGTGGCTTTCACTAATTTGTGTCCAATGGTATGATTGAATCGAACACGCTGGACAAGTTGATCACGCACGGTGTTTCTTCAACGAAGAGCGGAAGACTCTTGGAATGTATGTGGAGGTGCGTCGCTGTCCACATAGAATTACGACTGCATTTGAGAGTTTCTGAAGACATCAAGAAAGTAACGAACCCGCGGAACCAGTGAGTCCATTTTTTAGAGGCATTCGGGTCTCTCGAATTAACGTTGAATCGTCCGGACTGAGAAAATGCTCCATGACCATGATGATTTGTTTACTAAGTATACTTTTATGATCTAGGTAAGCGAGTGAACAGACTTAGATGGATTAGGGTAAGTGCGAAGACCTGTGTCCGAAGTGATTCTTTATTCAGTATGTAATAGACGTGAGGTGGCTGCAATGAGAGTAAAAATGAAACACTAATATGATGAGAAGTAGAGAGCTGAGTATGATAACTAATGATGCTAGACGAACTCTGTCACTAACTCTGCCGCAGAAGAGGGCATCAGCCGCGATTAGAGAGTTGAGTTGATAGGGAAATAAGAACACTTCTGTGAGCGAGGCATCGAGAGTGGTATGTTTACTAGAATGGTACACCTGGCGAATATGACTGGTACAGGGTACATTGTGACAGGACAGTAAAATCAGCTAGAGAAAGGCTTACTAATCTCTCTTCTTCTAGGAACAGCCTAACTCGATGTACCCTTACATCATTTGGAGCCTGCGGAGAGCTGATGAATCGCCTTCCGGAATGAGTGGCGTTACCTCATGGAAGATAACACAGAGTGAGCAACGCCCGAACATACTCCTCTGTGTATCTGGCACAGGAATGCTTGGAAACAGCTGACGATGACGGTTATAACTGCATGGTGTCCGAAGTTACCCAGATCCTGCGCCACATGGCACCTGGGCCTGATATTGTTTCAGTCACTGATACTATACCCACCGGTGGTTGTTTTGGCCCCAGTCATCGCCGCTGTTTTCAACCGATCAATCAAGTGTATTGTTCCTCCGGCGTGGAACGAAACTATTAAAAACCCGTTCTACAAAGGAGGTAGCGAACATGACCCTACCAGCTATCCTCATCCTCATTAGAGACAGCAACATCGATGTTGACATTGCCGTACAATCACGAATTCTATCTAATTATAATTAAAGCCTTAGAGAAGACAAAATAGTGGGTTAGGGTGTTGGTGACCCGATGGGTCACCTGGTGCTTACCTATCGCAAGCGTTCTGAGTTGCCTACACCAAACGCTCTGTCAGACAACCTGGAGGGAAACTGACAACACGGACGCCACTAACATCGAGCAGCTGCCATTTCTTGCAATGTCTGTAGTCAAGCTCAGGAGAGGTCACGGGCATCTCATACTGGAAGAGTACCGCATCAACAACACCAAAAATTTTCGCAACCTCTCATACCCTTCTGCCAAGTCCACTTCGCGGTTTGCGTCATTCCGAAGGAGGCACGGGGAACAACACTCGTCTCGGCAGACGGTGTTTCCGCAGGCGTAGCACGTGGCCGAGCCACCACAGTTGATTTTTCAGAATGTTTTCCGCGAGTGAAGTAAAAAACTAGAGCACAAGCTTTTGGCTGTGGAATCGCTCTTCAACTAGAGAAACACGACGACCATTTGGGGGGCATAAGTACATGCCTGGAAAGTTTAGGATGCAAAAGGTATTCACGTTATTTTGCCTGACTTTCAGGCCAGTGAATTTGTGGAATAGCAACCCTGACAGTGTTTTAATGGCACCGGCGGTTGAGGCTTTTGAGCGCTTGCTTGCGCGCATCTATGGGATAAATTCGACACGGAAGTACGCGCCGCAAGCGTCCTAGACATCTTCGCAGTTCCATCAACTGCATACCATCTGATCCGGTGTTAACGCAGCATGGGCTGTTCTCATCACTCTGAAACTGATTCAGATTGGTCAACACAGCCGACACGGATACTTATCCTCGCCAGCGACCTTATTCTTGGAGTGGGTAGTAGATCAATAACTGACATGACACACCTGTGATCCATTTAGAAAATACCCCGGGCAATATCCATCGTTACTGGACCGTCTACTTACGAATCTGTCGCGCCCATCGGTGGCGGCAACTGCGCAGGAACCGCATGGAGGTTGCAATCACAGCATCGTGGTTGCCAGGCGCGGTGTACGCTAAAACACACCTGACGATTCGTTCGCGGTATTATGGAGGCCAATTTTCAGGGCATGGGGGCCTATGCAAGCCTCATGGATAGGAACGTGGAGCTGTTCTAGACTGTTGGAGATATGTGAGTACGAGTTCCTGGGAATCTGGTGGGGCTAACCGAAAGGTACTTACCGAAAAAGACAAAGGTTTGGTCTCGTGGACCCCCTTGATGTCACACAAGTTGTTGAAGCCTAGGAGAAGCAGAACAAAAGCATGGCGGCGATTCAAGCAGTAAATACAAAATGGTTAGGGGAGCATGCAAGCGAATGATGGCTGGCGAGAGAGAGAAGGGTCTTCTACTAACGGCAAAAGACTCGCTGAAAAGAATCTATGCGCACGTCACTGACAAGGAAAGACAAGGACAGATGTCCGCAGATAATGAACACGGGGAGTGAAGTCATTGCCAATGACCATGGACAGGCAGACTTGTCTGGGCAACGCTTCGCTATGATACATCCTACACACACTAACATCGGGTAGATATTAATGACTCAGAATTGGAAGCTCCATGGCAGGAGTATGTACATGAGATAAACTGCAGCGCCGTGGAGGAAGACCAGTCACTATGAACTTCTGATAGCACTAAAGCACCTAGGCCAGTTGGACTTCACCATTTTATGCTCAAGGAGCTATCGTACATCACTGCTACATCTCTGGCACATGCAACCGCACATCAAGACCGAGAGATATTCCCAAAGCCCGATGTGGGAATAAACAGACTGTTTCCAAAGGGCAATAATTGTAAGGCACCCAGTGACCACAGACCGATCTGCCTTACGTTAACAGTCCTCAAGATCCTAGAAGAAATAGTCAAAGGAGCACTGGGTGCACATTGTGCGTACATGGAATACCTAATCCAGCCTTTAGCTCCACCTCGATTCCTTGTTACTGAAAGCCCGCTGTGATGTGATGTTCGCTGGATATATGAACGCCCAGGTTGGGATACTTGGCTCGGACAACAGCAGCGTATGCGGCCAACACTCACTCAGCACACTATGTTATGATAGCGGCGAGCACATCATGAATTCATGTTGAACTTACTGACCGCAAGGTCTGCGGTTCAAACTCAAACTCTGCATCTCGACTGCTTCTGTCTGGGCTTGGGCATCCTGGCATTATCTCGGTCCTCGTGCTTCCTTCGGGTGGCATGGGAGCTAGGCACCAAAGGGGTGTTACAGCTGAACGACGGAGATTTCAGCCACGCGAAACGGTGCATATTCGAGACATCCCCACTGGATTGTTGACGCAATCCGATCCCGGCAAGGGACGGTCATGTACGACGTGTTTGTTCGTGGTAATATGTGGACATGTCACCAGAATCACCTGCATGGCTGCTATAACGTGGCTTTCGATCCTCACCTGATACATCCACAGTTCCCCTCGCTATCCCGTGGGGAACCTTCGACATCTATCCCGAAACACAGTCGATGTTGGTCGTCTTTTTATCGTGAGATGTTCCGTACACGGTGGACTCAGAGAATACGAGCCTCTCATCGTCCATCTCAGGTGAGACCCCAGCCTCAAAGGGGAGCTTTCAGTGGGGCTAGAAATTTTTGTCCGCAGCCATTTTCTTGTACGCTGCTTGACCATCTTCGTAATTCAAGAAGAGCATCGAATCAATCAGTACGCTGCACGTGGAATCCGGGATGTTCAGGGGGAACTCCAGGACCGGGAGTTGGTCAATTCTGAAGACCCATGTCATCTCAAGACTAGATTCCCGAACCATCCTTAAACGTCGCTTGATGCACCACGCCACTCACGGTTATCCTGTACTTCTATGGACGCACTTTCTTTTTGACATTTTGCCCTGTTTATCCATTATAGCGCATCAGGGTTGTTTGCCTCTGTCTTCTGATCCGGGGGTTTCAGTGCAGTCCATTTCACTTATGTGTACTTGTCGTTCGTAAGGGTATCGAATCAACGCCTGTAGTCGCCCGATTCCACCCGTGCATTCTGCAGATGGACTTCATAACAATAATGTGTACAACGACAATGTACGCCAGCGCCGTTTTGGTGTGACAAGGGTCAGCAAGCTGCTTTGTGGCCATTGCACACCATAGTCCTCGGTGGTTTGGTCGCATGATTCGGATGTCCGCTCATCACTTTTCTCGACAAATCTATTCTCTAGACCGCAACCCAATTGCAAAAAGACGCTCGGAGCTTAAAAAACGCCATGGAAGCAGAACATGAAAACTTGAAGCCTCCAAGGACTGGTCCTGGTGACGATAAGAGAGCTTGGCTTTTGGCACTTACTGAAGTGGCGCAGAATCGGAACTAGCAGAGCACGTGCTTTTGCTTCTCTTATGTTCATGCCTCTCCCGCTTCTCTACGTTTTATCATCTCGTGTTACGTGGCACATAGGTTCGTCAATCGCCTGCCAACTCGCAGCTAACGAATGTGAAAAAAATCGTTCAGTTGTAGCACCCTTTCGGTGCCTAACTGCCATTCCACCCGAAGGAATCTCGAGGGCTGAGATACTGCCAGGTTGCCCAAGCCTAGGCGGGGGAAGTCGAGATGCAGAGGTCGGTTTCGAACCACGGACCTTCCGGTCAGTAAATTCGCGCTCCAACCACTGAGCCATCTCGCCTCCTGAATGAATTTGAGCCGTTTAGGTGAGTCTGACTCGGTGGTCAAATCCGGTGGTACGCAAAGAACAAAGGCCTCCAAATAGATCTAGGCGCCACCTTAACATTAAGAAGCAGAAAACGGTTCGAGAGGAACACGACAGTGTACTGTGGATGACCGGGCACAAATCTCTGATAGAGCGTTTAGGTATCAGTAAGGCTACAGGAGCGGAAATTAACCGACCCTCTTCAATAATGTGTGATGTTTTTGTGAGTGAGGGATAACTCAGATACAGAAAATGAAAGTAAGTCAAGGGTGCATATAATAAAACTAAAGCGACATGGCTGGAATGCTGGTGCGTTGCTAAACGCATGTGGTTGTGGAAATTGCCGATGCTGGGAAGGCGTGATCTCTACCGACTGACGAATTAGTGGTTTATAGGAAGCTGCATGTGTGGACTATAGAGAAAGAGAGGACCTATGCTTGTACCCTGAGTAAATAACAATAAAAGGCAACACAGAGCCACATGGAATAAAACCCCCAAGGTGGACTGAGATGGACATTGACTCAACGTTGCAGACGAGCCAATCGATGTGGTAGGTAAATTTGTCTACCTGGACAGGTGTATAAGTTCTATTGGACTGGCTGGAGATGAGATTATTTCTCGAATCGGGAAAGCCAGGGCAACTTTTTCCAACCTCTGACACCTGTGGCGCCGAAGTGACGTGAGTTTATCTGTCAAGGGCAGAGTTTACACTGCGGCGGCACGATCCATACTGCTATATGGATCAGAGATGTGGCCTCTACGCACAGAGGACGTATGAAAGATGTCAATGTTTGACCGTCGGTGTCTCCGAAGCATTGGTCGAGTTTGGTGAGAACATCGGATTAGTAATGCTAAGATACGCCAGATGGTCCTAGGAGGAAGGAACTCTCCCGCAATGGATGATTTACTCACGCTTCATAGGCTACGCTGGCTAGGACATGTACTTCGTATGCCAGAAGACCGTCTGCCTCAGAGCTATTTTCGCCCAACCTTGTGCTGAGTGGAAGCGACCGAGAAGTGAGCAGTGTATGACCTGGAAACGAAGTATGAGAACACTAACCAGGAAGCTGAGTCGGATCGACAGTCGCCGCCTCTATGAATGGGAACCTCGGGACTCAACTCAGCAATGGTTAATGACACTGGGGGACATGGTTCAGTCACGCAGTCGGTGGTGCTCAATCTGTCGTGTAGTATCCCAGTTCCCGAACTAACCGAAAATGCCATCGCCTCCAAGGTTTGGCTGAATGTCCCACACTCTCCCACCTTGCGGTGATGGAAACTGTAGAAGCTGGGACCATTGTGTCTATGGTACACGGTTTATAGCTGATAAACTGATTTTTTTGAATTGACATTGACTCAGCTTTTGGTTAGGTGGAGGTTATATAGGTTAGCGAAGACGGGATGTTCTTTGAAAGATGAGAAGAGATCAGTTCTACAGTAGTGACTGGATATAGGGGACTGAATGAGCAAAGATATATTTCCTGATCGAGAGATATTAACAAAAGTAGAAAAGATGCGACCTCCGATGAACATTTTCCATGCTAGTAACGGTAGAATAAAGTTAGAGACGCTTCCTTCTGACAGTGAGGTGTCTGTAGATTATTAGTCACTGAATACGCATCGTTGAATGGAATAGAGGAGAGGTAAGAAAAAAGCCTAATCCCAAACATGACAGCAGTACACTAGTATTTGGCAAGTTCGCCGTTTTTAAAGGAAGAGAATCTGGGTAAGGATGAGGTGTATGCTCGAAAAAGGAAACCAAGCTTCCTACATGTTTGCGTTGCGGGGACCTTGACCTGTCACAATCAGGATAAGTTGCCAGTAAAAGAGAGATAACAGAAAATGAACGACGAGAAATGAGGAATAGTAGTAGGCCCCACTAACAGATTCAAGTCAAGAAGGGAAGGGAGATGGTCACATGGTAGGTACTTGGAAGGGCTGAACATTGCTGAGTCCGATGAGCCCCAGTTGAGGATGCTGACGATGTCGGTGTTCAATGTAGTACTGATTCGTTCAGTTGTCGCCGTCGCAGTGAAGCTGAGACTGGTAGGAGTGGAACAAAGACAAGTGCAGAGTGGCGTCTTCCGAAAGGGAGGACGTAACGATTCGCAAGAAGAGTTTTGGGAAGAGCAAAGTAGATCCTTGGGCTGCCGATTTTCTGAGTGAGAGACAACGCCTTTCACTTTTAGTTGCGTAGAATGAGTATACGGGGAGCCTCTAACGCAGCTGATCAAGTCTGGATGTACCATCTACACGGGAAACTTAGCAAGAAGATCTGCATACCAAACCTATTCACCCACCTTCGGTTTATCAGGGGCAATCTTATTCATTTCTCCAAGAGTCTAGAGTAAGGAAAAAAACGTATGGAACGTAAGCCAACGTGCCACGCGTGGAATAACCATACATGAACCCATATTATGGTCACTCAAAAAGGTGTTGTCTTCAAGACCGCGTAGTTGTTTGTTTAAAGCTGCTTCAAGAACCTTGGATATAGTAGGGGTAATGAAAATGAACCTGTAGTTGTTTGGGCCATAGCAAAGATCACGTTCTGAAGAGAAAAGGCCGAATAAATGTGTCCACTCTAAAGGAACAACCCCAGTGAATAAATATAGACGAGCTAGCTTTCAACTGATTCAGGCAAATTCAGGAGCACAGTTACGGGAAAAAGCTATAGGGACACCATTCGAAACAGGTGTGTTGAGGGTGATGAGTTCTGATAGGGGACCGTGACGATGCTCGTGGTTATACCTAACAATGGTAAATGGGTCTCAGAGGTTGGGTAAGCTGGCGCAGAGATCAGCAGGAGAGGAAATGGGGCAAAACACTGGATTTCTACTTTCTTCACCGGGAGGAATCTTGGGCTTACAGATGAGAGGGAATGAAGGAGAACAAAAGTTGCAGCTGACTGCTTTGTCCAGGCTCCAGAAGGATCGGCTACTGGTCGGCGCTTTCAGTAGCTTTGATGCTTTTCGTGCAATATCTTCATCTTTGACTCTATCGAGCCGGAGATAGTCCTGTGGTTAAGGCCGGAACGTTTGTGGTTCGATCTTAACCCCGGCATGTCGACTGCTCCTGTCTAGGCTTGGGCCACCTGGCGTTATCTCGGCTCTCGTGTTTCCCTCCGATCGCATAGCAGCTAATCACCGAAAGGGTGTTACGGCTGAACGCTTATAATAATAATAATAATAATAATAATAATAATAATAATAATAATAATAATAATAATAATATTATGTGCGGCAATGTAGTCAGCGCGTGAGAGACAAGGATGCCTCCCCCAATGCATGCGCAGTTTATTTTTCTTTACTACTTACTGGCACGAATGGTTAAATCATCTGGAGGACAACTGCTTCCCTTGTTGGCAAAAATGGGGACCAAGTTGTCTCGTACGGTCAGACAGGATAGTGGCGACTTTCCGCAAAAACTGAAGATTGCTTTGAAAGACAATACTCCAAAGGATAATTGGTAAAATTAACACATACCATCCCAGTTAACGAGGGAGTACCGCCATAGTATACGACGAGAGATTAAGGGGTGGGGAATCGGTAAGGTAAGCCTCAGTGGTTAGAGTGCGAACATACTGA
The DNA here is from genome assembly GCA_004794785.1 of Opisthorchis felineus. NCBI lineage: Eukaryota > Metazoa > Platyhelminthes > Trematoda > Opisthorchiida > Opisthorchiidae > Opisthorchis > Opisthorchis felineus. The sequence goes on along the minus strand of SJOL01006347.1, from coordinate 513,329 downwards.
CCGGAAGGTCTGTGGTTCGAACTCGACCTCTGCATCACAACTTCTGTATAGGCTTGGGCAACCTGTCAGTATCTCAGCTCTCGTGCTTCCTTCGGGTGAAATGGCAGCTAGGCATTACATACTAATCTTATGGGAGAACAGAGTTAGTCGCAGTGTGGCCTGATGAACGGGAAGCTAAGTGGGGATGAAGGACTTGGGTTCCGTGACTGGGTATTCGGATGGGGAAGTAGACAATGGAGTTGGGCAAGGGAGTTTGTAATGGAAAGGAACTCAGCATGGTCCACTGGATATATGTGGGCGTCGAGAGAATGCGCCAAGAATGCAAACTCCCGTGGTAGGGTTGGGCTGAGTTATCTGTTCACGGTTAACGTTTAACAGAGAGGATTGAGAGACTTGTCATCATTAAAAGATCGATAATCACAGCAAAAAATATTCGTCGCATCAGGGCAGGAACCTGAGAAACGGATAGGGATGGACGCGTGTGGACACACGCTCCAGTCTTAAAACGGAAACAGTGGAAAAGCCCAGGGTTGGGTAGATGGGGCCACCAAATCCGGAGATTCGGGTCTCGGTGAGCAACAAAACAGGCCAGTTGGAGGATTGGAGGAGGATTGGTGGACCGAGTTGATCCTGAAGTTCAACTTTCGGATATTACAGTAAGGCTTAAAAATCGCATGAGAGAGCAGAATGAGGTATCCTTGTAGTTTTAGTTTTCATGTTTGTTTGGTGAGTGAAATGCCGACATACCAACTCAGATGCTTGGCCTGGTGAACCACATAAGAGTCCGTGAAGTTGGACGATATCATTCCCCGAACGACAGCGTGGGCCATCTCACACCAAAGCTATGACAGAGAGGTCAGGAGAACAGACTTTGACTTCCGAGAGTCCGAAAGACTTCATGTTCCCGAACCTCACTGAGAGAACAGGGGTCTCAAATGCTTCGATGGACAGATGAAGAGAATGATTGTCGTCAAGCTAAATTTGGGTGAGTATCATCAGCTGACTTACAAAAACAGCAGGTTGCTCAATAGAACTAATTCTTCGGGCTCAGGAGCTTTTAACTGTTATCTGCTCCAAACCCTGGGTTAGCATGTTAAATTAGCACTGACCAGACGAACGTATATGTACAAACCACGATGATTCACTGGTTATCTTTCTCTCAGCCGCAAAGTTTCACCGTGCAACATTTGTGGTTTTAATTTTACGGATAACTTGGTCCAGTAATTTTTACCGTTCACTTCCATGTTCCTCGTCGGGACTGAATATCCAGATTTCACCTAACCATTCCAGACAAATAACAACTCTATTGTCTTGGATCAGAGGACAGGAACCTAATCAGTGCCGTTTCCTCTTTTTCACCACTTTCCTCAATATACTGTAAGTCAAGTTCGCTTTCCAAACACTGTCCGTCCGTTCGGGTTGCCACATCATCCGGATGCCGGTACTGCAAGATGCGGAAGAGGTTTAATTGAGATCCTTTAAGCAGGCGAGGAAACATAGCGAGTTTATGGTGGAGGGTTAAACATAAGCGAATGAATGCAGCAGCGCCAATGACTGCTGGACCTAGCTGTGTCCAGCTTTTTTCTAGTCGTTGGTAGAATCGATTAAAACCAGCATGATAATGACCCACTGTTAAACCGTTCATCGCCCCAAAGTCATGCTTTACCAATTCTGATTGCTCCCCCAGTCAGGATAGGTTTCAACAAGCATCCGATTACCAAATATTGTGGCTCACAATGCAGTAACTATTTGTGTTATGTTTGTCAGGCACTAAACGGCAGTGATTCTCTGTGTTGAACGCACTTCAGTCTGATCCCGTTGCAGGACACTACGTCTTTGGGAATTCTAACATCTGTAATTCGGAATGGCTCCACTATTCCCCACACACATACTACAAGCCTTGAGACAGGGTTCTTTTTGGTCATCAGTTCACTCAACTTATATCCGTTCTGGCAGGAGTCCCCAGCTGAAATGGTGGTAACTTGAACCCCAGATCGTTTTGCAACTACGGTGCACTCCGGCTATACTGACATCTGTCATAACGGACCGTCGCCTTCCGCCGCCTGTTATATTCGGAAGAAGTATTTTCATTACATCACTCGTTATCTGACTACCTGAAATCTGTCACTTCAACCAGCACCCTAAGAATACCCATCTCAGATTACTCAGTGGCTTGTTTTGACCAGTAAGGGACGGCTGTAGCGTAGGCTGTCGTATCGATTACTTGTTGACCCAATAAATGGACGTAATCGGCAGCTGTGGGGGTATTCTAGCTAGGCGAGCTGACAATTACATTTCGGTGATCAGTGGTGTCTGTGAATATGAGCGTGGGTGCAACAAATGACCTAAATAGCTTCGCAACGCCCATATCGGCACAAAATTTCATCACGTGTCCCGTTTCTGTGTCGTTTCACTGCAATATAATTATGCCATTAACGACGGAGCGTATGCACAACTCATCCGCAATTACGCAAAATTGATGCCCTTTTATGCCAGACAGCCTCCCGCGATGAACAAGCCGGACGTTGCAAAACGGTCCAAAGCTACAAATCGACTCTCCGTGGGGTTACAAAGATGAAAGAAAGATATCCTGCCGTCTTCCTCCGTGACCTTGATAAAATTCGTAAACGCAGATTCCAGTCTTTTTTTAGAGATAGTTGATGAGATTTTTACCCGACGGAATTTGCTACTGAATTATGTTGCACCGTAGCCCAACGAACCGAATCGCTTAGCTGTGGCACCCCTTCGGTGCCCAGCTGCCATGCTACCCGAAGGAAGCTCAGAGGCTGAGATAATGGCAGGTTGTCCAAGCATGGACAGAAGCAATCGAGATACAGAGGTTGGGTTTCAACTACGGACCTTCTGGTCAGTAAGTTTGTACCTTAACCACTGAGCTATCTCGAGCTCACTGTAAAATAGAGTCGCTCGGTAGTCTAGTGTAAAGCGCTGCCAAGCAGTTATCTATGGATGGATATTCGGAAGTATTTCTATATGTCTGTGACGAGCTCAGTACCCCTCGTGCTCATAGGTTCCCACAGATTCAGGAGGTACTCTATCAGTGGCTCCTGGTAGCTCGCCAGCAGGATCACTCCATTCGTCCACAAGCCACGATAAGGGAAAGTCAACTAGGCAGCTCAATGGTTAACATAGTGAACTTACGTTTCGACTACTCGAGTTTGAAGGCATTCTGAATGGGTGCCCTCAAACAAGCAGCCAGCTCTCCTCTTGAAAACCGTACACATTTTCACACTAAAAGACCCAAGAATGTGCATTTTTAAACTTCACGGTTGTAATGTCTTTTAGGCTCGTTTGGTCGGCAGCCAGTGCCAGTCATGCAGAAATTGGGAGTAGTCACATAAATAAAGGAGCGTATTGCTTCAGTCTAGTTAGGTGCCGACCAGTAACCCTTTTTTCCTGTGCTATGTAACGTTATTGTCATTTGTAAATGCTAACGAAGAGTTTGGGTATTTCTGGTGTTGTACGCCTTCCAGGATGGGGTCCCTGTGGCCCCAACTGTGCTTGGCTTGCAAGAAATGGCGGCTAATCGATGTCAATGGCTTTCGTGCTGTCAGTTTCTTTCCAGATTGTCTGATTGATCGCTTGAAGGTTCAGGCACCTCAGAATGCTTGACATAGGCCAGCACTAGGTCCCATCCCTCATCCACTCTGTTTCTATTCCTTTCACTCTAGGACTTTAAATATAATTAGACGAACCTTATGGTTGTACGGCAGTGAAGCGTCAGTGTCAACACTGATGTTGCTGTCTTTAATGATGATGATGATGTAACGTTATGTAGTCTATCGTTAGACAGTACTCAGAGAATCACTCTAATGCAGTTAACTCCTGGTGGCGTTTGTCCGAGTGCGCGTCCTTGTTTTCGCACAGGCAATGTGAAAACGAGCAGGTTCCATTTGAGCTGATTTTTATTCTCGCTACGGCTGCTTCGGAGTCAGGGCTTAACCGTATCGTCTTGATGGACACAGTAAACTTCCAACCAGCTCATTGCCTCTGTCACTCCTTTTCGTAGTCAAATGGAAACAACTTTACCACTTCTCAACACACTTTACATTGCAACAGATCTCGCAGGAGCATTTCGGTAGGATGAAAATAAAGGCGTTCACAGTCAAACTGAGTTCAGTGGGATCTTCGTACCTATACGCTTCTCTGCCTTGCAAATTAGTACTTGGTAAGAATCCACTCCGGCCTGTGATCAGGTAAACTCTTTAGCCAACTCTTCGAACCTTCGTTTCTGTGGCCAAAACGATCCTCTTTCCGCTGGGAGCCTGCTGTCATCTCCTAACCGGGTTGCCTCTCCAAGGTTTGTATCATTGCGCCCTAGGCCTGTGTTGGGTGAGATTCGCAAAATGCTCTGGGTAAATACCGCTGAATCCATCGGACTCCGAAATGATACCCGGGTGTACTTATTTCAGTAGTGATAGGCGTTCTTTTATTGATAGTTTTTCTTAATGACACGAGGCTTTTTAGGACTCAGTTTCACTTCTTCCTCTCTTTGTTGTGGTATTCCTTCCTTACCGTTGTGTCAGATTAGAACCAGTTTATAGAACTGGTTCTTTACTGCCGATACTAATGCTGATAGATCGGCATACTCTCTGTGGCATACTCTCTCACTTGAAGATCATTTCCGATCATTTTCAATTTCCCGGGTGTGGTGTGAAACGTAATGGTGTACTTGGCTGGGAGCAGTGATAGGCATGGCGTTCTTCTTGTGCCTCTGTTTTTATCACAGCAACTTCCCGAGTTCACGCCATAGTCGGAGCTGCTTTTATTAAAGTTATGCAACTCTACTAAGCGGTCGTTTCTAAACTCAGGCGTTTCGTGACTTTCAGCCCTTTTATTGATCCATGATGGCGCAGCCGAATATACAGCAAATTTTCCAGCAGTAAGTTTCGTTTACTTCGGCGCTTCATACTTTTTCCAGAGTCGATCGCAATAGAAGTGGCCAAATTGAAGGTCCGGAATTGCAAATGGCGCTGCAGAATGGTAGGTTCTATTATACGCTCTATTCCGTCTTCGCTGGTTTTTGCATTTTGCTTTGTGGTTTACATGATCAACCCGATTGCTTCGAATTTCCCAGCAGTCCCAATGGAGGGGACCAGTGCAAGATGGTGTCGAACTGCCAGAAACAATTTTTTGACCTGCAGATGGTCTAGGTGGAATTTTGATGAACCTCCGGGAGATTGGACATAGTTGTGACCCTCGATAAGGCTTTAAAATAAACTATGGTCGTATGGAAGCGAAGTATCTGTGTTGGGCACTGATGTGCTACCGATGGTGCGGATGGTGATAAAGCAAAATGATGCTTTGTCGTTTGAATTTTTTTTCTAGTCAGGCGGTATACAAAACCCATACTAACCCGTACTCCTTGTTTCTTTGCCCCAGTTGTTTGCTCATCTGTCTCCTTTTTATACCCCTTACATTTACCCTTTACTTTGCATCTCTTAGGCGTTGGAACGCAGTTTAATATGAAAACAATTGACCTGATGATATGCATGTTTGACCGAGATGGGAATGGAAACATGAACATGCAGGAATTCGCCCAGCTATTCAACTATGTACAACAATGGATGTCCTGTTTCAAACAATACGATAGGGATGGATCCGGGACCATTAGTTGTCAGGAGCTCCACCATGCTTTGAGCTCATTTGGATTTCGTCTGTCTCCGCAATTCATCTCTCTGATGATCCGCAAGTTCGACAGGACCCGTCGTGGACAGATTGCTTTTGATGACTTCATGTTGGCCTGTGTGTGTTTGCAGGTAAGCTGTTCTCACTGGGTCTTTTATTTCAACCACTGGGGGACTTTGTGTTATCTTGGTAACCGATTGCGACAGCAGACGGTTTTTTAACGAATGCTACCCGTTTGTTTACCTCAGAATGGCGGTTGTTAATAAAATGCTGATCACGTGAACTAGTGTTTAGTAAATTGCACAAAAATTCTCAAAGTGGAACGTTCAAACTGGTCCACCGATTTATGTATATTGTCCGTCCCACTCACGTGTTTATCCAAAGTTATTGAGATGTGCAGATTGATCCTGACCAACCTATTTGTATGGTCTGCAGCCGCGGTTGGGCGACATGACATCCAGAGTATTCTTCTAACGGTAAGACACTAAAATTATCGTGGATTTAGTTGAGTTTCGACATTTTTGTCAAATATATTTGTCTTACTTTTATATGGCCCAAAGCGCCTGCCTATGGCATCCGTTTTTAGAGTGGTTCCTAATAGCCGGAATGTAAACACTGTAGTGCAAGTACATCTCGAGGTGGAAAGTTTACTCAAAGATTTCCAACTACTGGTCTTCGCAGTTGCTTCGGATGTCGTTGTCGAACAAGCGGGTAGAGAATTTCGAACCACCTGCTTCCCTGATGTCACCTCTGCGGCTGATTACCGTCGCATACTACATACCAACGCAAAAAGGTGGGAAATGCAGGGTATTGTAAAGCTTTGACTGTCGGACTGATTTAGCTTGATTGTTCAAAGTTTGATTAATGATCCTCTGTCGAAACAGCTTTGGATCCACCTCTTTTTACAGTTCTATTTTCATATAAAAACTGTCTAATGTGGTTGTGTATCTGTCAATCGGAAGCGGATACACCCATCTGTTTAGTACAACTATTTGCCTTTTTACCGAGGTTGTGATATGGAGAAAGAACTGTAATGATAATAATACTAATAATACTGATTATAATAACAGTAATCGTTCAGCTGTGATACCTTTTCGGCGCCTAGCTGCCATTCCACGCGAAGGAGGCACGGTGGCTGAGATACTGTCAGGTCTCCCACGCCTAGACGGAAGCAGTCGAGATGCTGGGGTGCCTTTCGAACCACGGACCTTCCGGCCAATAAGCTCCCGCCCTAGCCACTGAGCGATCTCGAGCTCAGGAACTTTATTAATTTGATAAGATAGTCATACAAAACGGTGTTTTAAAGTCCCTATTAGATGGACATTTTTCTCCCCCCAAAATCCGCCAATGCTTGAAGCATATAGCTTCAGTTTGGTGTATCATCTTCATTGCTTTTCAATAGCTAACCACTCACGTTGCTGAAATTCCTTCACAGTCTGTAATCAGCTTGGAGATGATATATCTATTTGGGAATAAGGACATCTACGACTCATCTCCTAAGGTTTTAATGCACACAACGAGTAAAATTTCCACAGCTCGAAATCACCTGAATCAGCTTGACGATTTACAAGGCCCATTCTAGCCTACCGCTGCACCGTTTGGGAAGAGTTTCCGCAATGTATGCCAATAGTTCCACCGTCACTTCGACTGCCAATCTTAAATTGGCCCATTACCAGACCAACTACCGACTGACACAACCAGAACGTGAAATCCTTGTCAACTATTATTTCAGTAATCTCACGCAATCCATCCCCTCAGCTTGCTTAGGTCGGTCTGCTTGGTTGTCAGTAAGTCATGTGACCGTGCTATGCACGTATATTTTATTTGACTACGGATCCATTTGAACAATTACGGTACGACATACGGGATATTCTCACTGTGGTGTATCAGTACTCGCCCGCTAGTTTATTAGTTGACTAGCGATCAGAATTTCACGGTTAAGCTGGAACGGGACTTATTTTGGCTTGTTGGCAACATTCCGGGCCGCCAGTTCTTAATCTTTTTTTTTTTATAAATGGGACCTAATTTGGTCCAGTTCTTCAACCCGACATTCCCTTATTCGATGACGAACAGTCGTGTTGATTATACAATTGCCACACGAGCACTGCCTCATGGTCACCGGTTCATCAGCTACAACCAGTACTGGAACGTGTATTGTGTTTGCCACTCTGCAGCTGAATTCAATTCCATGTTTTTGATTTTATTGGTCAGCAAAGCAAAGGTCGTTGACACTGGGAATAGTTCAGCTGAGACCCCCTGAGCATGCATCCGGAAACAGGCTCGCGAGCTAAGCTATTGCCAGCGTGCCCATACCTAGTCGGGAGCAATCGATGGTCCGTGGTTGGTTTGGAACCTTCCGGTCAGTAGCTTCGGGCCTTAACTACGGGGCTACCTCGAGCCCAGCTGGGAAGGTAGGAGTATCAGCATAACACGCCGTTAGACGTATTCCGACGCTGTGAAAGGTACTTTACCAATATCCATCACGGTTTTGTGAGAAGAGGTGATATTTTCCTCCTAGCGAGTGATTTAAAGGCCCAAGTTAATTGACATAATCCCGTAGGTAGGCGATCGATTCACAGTGGATCCTTGTGCAGACAACAGAGAGCTAACCTTCGGCTGTGCGTTGTTCATGACCTATTTTTGGCCATCTTTAGCATAAAAGCCTATATCCTCACCCAGCACAAGTCGGTCGTTAATCCAGTTGAACCATGTGACAAACAAGTACCAGTGGAGAGTAAGCAATCAAGATTGTCGCTACCTCAGGAGTAATCCATCTTGGGGCCCCTATCCGGGGAGACGACGGCCTCCAGTGCGCGTAAGCTTGATGATGATGATGCATTACCAAGCCTTCCGCACTTCTTTTGATGGTTTACATGCAGCAAATTCCCAAGCGATATACACTCTTGACCAGATTGGTGTGCAACGGACATGATCAAACTAGTTAAACGAACAGTGTGCAACTAGGTCATCTGCTGTGGCCTATTTGTCTCCCGAAATTTTTGATGGGCATACATAACCCAAAGAATGTGCTCACGTGATATGTGAACGCCTTCATCGGATAGGCCGACCGCCTCAAGAAACTGACTGTGAGTGGCCTGTTCTGGCTAGGGGGAGTCAGCCGTCGAAATGCTATCCGCGAGACCAATTAAAAGTGGGATGCTCTCCCCATAAAAGTATAAAGGTACTGCAATTTCTGAGAGGATGATAACCCTTTATTTCGATTTTGTTTTTCCCACCAGAGTTTCCATCGGAAATGTAGCCATATTCGAAACCGCTCATTTACTGTGGTTGCTCAGTTTCTTGTGTAAAGATTAGTACTAGACGTGTTGTGAGCGTCTTTAGTTGACGTAATCAGCACAGATCGATATTAGATGCAAACCCTTGTTCAGTATCACGCGATCGACGAATGGGTTGGGATGATCACAGCATTCAACATCTTTCTGGTAATTTTGTTAATGACCATATGTGAGTGTTTTGAACCAAGAGATCTTTGTTACTCAAGTATCTTGATTCCTTCTCTGTTCTTCACTAACTAGTGTTGATTTCTGGAAGCCTTTTGAACCCATTCTATCACACTATTAATGTGCTATTACTGTGCTTCTCGTTTGATTCTGTTAATCCAGCACTATACAGAGAGCCTTGCATACTTGCCGTCTGATGTTATCCAATCATAGACGCCCAGAGTTGTTTTCAACCCGACATCCGTCATATATTATTCGCCGAAAACCTCTTCATCACTGGGACAGATGTTTTATTTTAAAGTGGACGAGGGTGTCTTTATCCGTCCAAGAAAGTCTGTGGTGGGAGACAGTCCTCGGTGTCGTCCGGGGAAGTACCACCACCCAAGTCTAATGTGATTTTCTACTGTAAACCCCTGGATTGGGTTGTCTCCTTGCATATTTTTAAGTGTTTTGTCTCAGCTAACCGTTTATATCAGACACCGTCTTCCGCAGGATGGAAGATTAGGATTAGGCGAACCGTATGCTGAACCCGACATTTCTGGGGCGACCTCAAGAGGTTGGTGTTTGCCTGGACTGTTGGTACCGGTGATGTACGCTAGCGCACACGTGCTCTCCACAGAATAGGCTACTCCACTTTGCCACTTATCTACTCCCGGTATGAACAAGTAACATGGCCTACCATGTCCTTATGAGAATAGGACAAGCTCTTCTAGAAGTCTGTATCTCATGTTGTATATTTGGTATCAGGAAAGTCGATGACAACTGTCATCAAGTTGGCAGTCTGTGTCCTCTTGGAAATCTGGTGGTAGGTAGACCTCTGCCATCATCCGTTCCTTCATGTGCTCTGATTGGGGTTTCGTGTATACTGGGTTGTTTGAATGCATGCTGAGACAGAAGTTGTTTTTTCGACACAGAGATCAATTGCAGCTCAGGCGTGACCCTCTTGAAACAGTCATGCGTCCTTTTCGGCAGGTGCGCACTGCTTTCCTTCCAGTCGGAAATGATGTGGGAGGCTAATAAAAGGCAGCCTTGAGGCTTGCTCCCGCTGACCGTCGCCGTAACTTTGTTAGCAACCCACGGTTAAAAAATATAAATGCTTCCGCTGTATCCCCAGGCCAACCTTCAGCTCGCGGATCAAGCGGTTAACCAGGTCAGTCGTCATGTAAGCGCGCCATCTTTGTTGCTGTGAAACCAAAAAGGTGGACTCAGTGGTGTGGCCCTAAGCGGAACACGGCTGGCTGTGCAAGGAAGTCTTCGCAAAGATGGTTCCGGATACACAGCCTACTGGATCGGCTATCCAGCAGGAGAGAAACGGGATCACGTCGGTTTGTCCTGTCCGACCGTAGCAGGTAATTTTCTGACCCAGAGCTATGTGGAATCAATCCATGTCTTAGCTCACTGCGGCTGAGATATACGTGTCAAAATTACGTGACTGTAATCGTTTACATACTCCAGTACTATGCTCATCAAGACGACGAAAACAAGTTCTGCGTCGGTCAGTTCCGAAAAGTATAACATTCTTTCACTGGGAGACTTCAACGCACGTGTCGGTGGGGGTCATTCCTTGAGGCTAGACGTTTTCGGGTGACATGTTATCGGGACCGCGAAAACTGAAGGCGACAGACTTCTCGGATTTTCCGCTATCCACTCGCTTGCCATCACTAACACCAAATGCTGCCTCAGAAGGCAACACATCGCTACATGGACACAAGCGGACAGCTGTTACTCGGTTATTCGATTATGTTAACGTTCACAGCTAGGCGTTGGAGAGGTTAGCACCACACGTATGATGCGAGGATCTGACAATGGAACGGATCATCAGCTTGTCCGAACGAAGCTTGCATTCAGCTTCGTAAGGTATACTGTGTCAAATCCACCAATGAGCACATACAGTTTGAAGTAAAACGTCTGAAAGACCCAAAAATTCGGTTGATATACCAGCATTAGTTGGCCTCTGCACTGGCATCCATCCAGCCCACAGAGAGAAGCTTCGCGCAACTTGATTCATCAATTGCTGACGGCAGCTAACCAGATGTGGCAAATGCGCCCAAGACGACTTGACTGGGTTGACGACCACAACCACTATATAAGACAGCTGGTAACTGAAAAGAACAAGGCCCTTGCTGCCTCCATGACAATGTGCGTAGCGATGCCAAGAAGCGAAAGCTACAGTATGCTCGAATTGACCTAACTCAGCAACTTGACCGAATTAAGGACGAATAGTGGGAAGAAAGAAGTCAGCAGAGTGAGTCTTCTAGCACTGAAGGCTGTTTGTACTCCTTCCCATTTCTTTCCACTCGTTGTTAGAGCATTTCCCATCATGGTTGTATAGCGCCAGTATTTACTAAGATGCATTGCGATCAATGAGGATGATGATGACTGCAGGGTGCTGACGCGGGGCCAAGTCACCTGTGGGAATATTGAATATATGGCGCAAGCACTTCAGCAAACTACTGAACCTGCTGACAAGTGTCGACTGGACTGCAGTAGATAGACTGTCTCAAAGTGATAATCTTCCTTGGACTATCGAAGAGATACGGCAGGCTAATATGCAATAGCGGCATGGTAAGGTAGTTGGAAATGACATGCTTGCGGCAGAACTGTTCAAGTATAGTGGTTCTTCGACGAGAAGAAGTTGCAGAATATACGGGTGAGCTGCTCAGTTGTTGATCTGTCCGCCGAGCTTGACAGTTAGATTGTAAACGTTTCGAGGGCGCAGTCGAGGAGACATTATCAGTGAGGAGTCTCCTCAACTGGTGACGAAACATTTGCAACTCAACTGTCAAACACAGTTAACAGACCAACAACACAGAGGAGGAAGTTCCACCAGTATTCGAGGGTGCTTCAGTCGTAATAGTTTATGAAAGAAACAGCAGCAAAACTTCACCTGATAACTGGGCTTCTTCTGCCTTGCGGGTAAGCTCTTGTAACGAGTGCTACCCAACCATCTGACTTAAATTTATCATAGATCATCCCCGAAGAACATTCGTGGTCTCCGTGCGGACCTGATATTTTCCGCACGACAGCTTAAAAAGTCCCGCAGACCTCTTGTCGTTTCGTCTCCTCTTTGCGAACTTTAGGCAGTCTTTTGACTCTATTAACCGAGAAGTACTGTGGATAGTTTTTTCCAAATACGGATGCCCGTCAAGGTTTGTGAATCCTATTCGAAGCCTACATGAAGAATTTGGAGCAAAGGTGCAACCGAATGGACGGACTTCAAGCGATTTCGAAATCTCCACTGGCGTGAAACATGAGTGCTTATGCTCTCCTCAGTCTGTACCTAAAGGCCACGGTGCAAACTGTCCTCCTGAAAGGAAATTCAGGCTTTCAGTTTGACTATCGGCTTGATGGAATTCTCTCCAGTATTAGAGGGTTTGCTGCCAGGAGTCTGGTTCGCCAGACTAGGGTACGTATTCTCATGTTTGCGGATGGTCATGCGCTGTTCGCTCATACGTATGATGAGCTGCACTGTCTAACCGAGGAGAGTCTGACTGCCGCTGCGCAGGTTGATCTGTTCACTGCCTCAAAGAAGACTCGCTATGCACCTACCTCCGCTGAGTGGGGTCTCTAGCAGTACTGGAACGATGTCTGTAGACTCCCGTGCAGACTTCTGCTTCCCAGGAAATACATCTTCAGTTGATTTGACAGTCGACTGTGAGCTGAGATCCCGTTTTGCCAAGACTATTATGGATCTGATAGTATCGAGCGAGCGACGTAAAAGAACCGAAACATGTGATTGGAGACCAGTCAGCATTCATACAAGACGATGTTCCTATCAATCCCCTTGTATGGCATTGAAACGTCGACCAGCTGCGTAAACCTAGTGTTTCCTGGACTGAACGAGTGCCAGATACGAAGGTTCTCCGACGGGTGACTAACTAATACCAAGGAACGTAATCCTAAGTGACGAAAATACCGATATCTTGACAGTTTGGTCGACACCTAAAACTGCCCACGTGGATCTCGTGGAATGGGAAGCGGGTGTACAACACAGGACAAAAGAGCTGGAATGTGCAAGACACAGATGTTGGAGCAGGAAACAGAACAAACTGGGTGTGCGTCGACCGCTGTCGTGTTTGCGCTGACCGTATTGAAGTGGCTGGCCATCAGCGGACCGACAAAGTAAGTTTACCGGACCCACCTTAGCTTTTCTAGGTTATCCGATAGAAAACTCTGTGACGCTTCTAGAAGCGACTTTTCGTTACCAACGCCATACGGACCGAAACAGGCAAACGTGCCTTATAACACTGAAAACTTGTGTTAATCCTGCAATGCTGCTAGAAGTGACTGTCAATGACCATCGTCTTATAAAACAAATCAAATCAAACCAAGGCGAATCCGGTGACAAATGCCAACCCAACATATGAAATTCAAAAGTTCATGATCTTGAAACTCTCCAGTATCAACCCTTGCCCGCTGTTTCGAGAACGTCCACTAGACGTAACCATTGGAGATGACTCAGTGGTTAGAGCGCGAATTTACTGACCGAAAGGTACGTGGTTCGAACCCGACCTCTGCATCTCGACTTCTCCTATCTAGGCCTGGGCAACCTGGCAGTATCCCAGCCCTTGCGCTTCCTTTGGGCGGCATTGCAGCTAGGCACCAAAAGGGTGTTACAGCTGAACAGTAACCATCGGAATGGAACAACGCTACTGCTCCACACCTATGATTTGTGACCTTAAGGTCTGTCCAGGACAGGTGTATTCTGTGTTCTGTTGAAAGCTGCTTATCACCAATTTAGTTTTCGTACACTTTGTTTCTTCTGATGGATGACGCCAATTTCTTTCACCACCTAACCAGCTGCGCAGTGTGGCTCCCTAATAAAAATTCTCTAGGAACCCGACTTTCAAGAATTGTTAACAGTGGTCCGCCGAGTGACTTCTGGCTCCCCACCAACGTGAAGGCGTCCTTAAAATTGCCTCATTTGTTCACTATATAGCAGCGTCACTGCATTCTGTCGGGCATCTTCACTTACACGTCGCACTAGACATAGTACGTTGTCTGCACTGTCCATATGTTTTCCCGAGACGGGAGTAACCTTTGTACAAAAACCGTAACAACTCAAGTAGTGAACTACTTCAGTTACCGGAGCTAATCAGCCTAGACTACCTCTGCTGTGGTCGCACAGTTGCTATGTTGGTCTTTGATTTGTTTTCTCGCTCAGTTGAGACACCCTGTAGCGTACTAAACTGAGGTTACCGCAGCTGTTTTTATAGAATGGTCCAGAATGGTCCGGGTTGGAGATGTCAGGTTAAATGGGCCCAATCTTGATTGGTCCATTTCCTGAACTGTTAGGGCGCGCTTTCCGGTCCGTGGCTTGTTTGCCAAGCAGTCGTGCAGTTGACGGGGTGCTCATTTAGTCCGAGTCATCCGCCTCCAGATAATCTCCCAACTTCTAAATGTGGCGTGATGGATGCTAGTGTGCATGCGGATCAATTTCAAAGAGGTTGACTACGAAGTGTTCACGAAATGGAATATTGTTACCTACAGTCAGTCACATAGTTCGAGTGTGAACCGTTCGGAAGTGCGCAAAGGCGCACAAAGGAGCTGACTACTGCATCAACTATCATGGGTGTTTTTGTACTACAGACACCCAGAGGGTACCTATTAACCGACTTAAATTGCAACGTCAGGCATGCTGAGCGATGGAGAAAACAAAAGTCATTAAGTATCAGCTACACAGAATACGGATTATCTACGGATGATACAGAACGGCTGAAAATGAGAATCTTTGGACTGAAATGGAGCGGAAACGCTTGGTGCGGAAGTGTCCCAGAATGAATGGTGAGTGTTGCCCCTAATATCATCCGAGGATAACTAAAGGGCATCCCTCCGATTTCCGACGCCTTAGTTTATTCTGTGATGGCATTAATCGCTTTCCGAATGCTGGCTGACTACCTGATCAATGCATCGGCTTGGCTTTATACAACTTAGTCAATGGAAGTCATTCAGCGAAATCCGGCCTCCACCTCTCACCTTGAACAATGAAACAGTTCTTGCGCAACCATCGGATTCTGTTGGACAGCACTAGTCTTTTCAAGGTATGAGATTTTGCATTGCCCTCAGTGCTAGTTCTTTAATGGTAGCCCCCTTCGGAATTCAAGTTCCTGAACGAATATATCGGGAGGAATGTTATCTATTCGGGCTCGCTTGGCCCAATGGATGGCACTGTGGGCTTGTATATGGATGTCAGTTTCTTCACAGGCATTTTAAAATCGGCACTTGCTCTGATATTTTACACTTTCGTTTCCTTCCAGGAATGTACCTTATGGTACTCCCTCTATCTAGCGACCCTTCTCCTCCAGTACGACTGTCGAAGTCTGCACGGCTATCGCGGTGTTAGGCTCTTGGTCCCTTGTCTCTCACGACTGAATTTATCTGGCTTTTTCGAAATCGCAATAGAGCGCGACTTTTGTACTTCGGTTCCCTGTGAAACCATCCAAGTCTGCTTTGTTGATGCATGTTTGTGTCCTCTCCAAAATACTTTTGTTTAGGGTACGCACCTTTGTTCTTTTTCCGCCCAACCCCACAGAATCTGACCAACGCTTTCATGCCCCATGACACGCAGAGGAATGGCCATGCGCAATTCTCCTATGAAGCATTTTTGACTGCTGCTTTCACTGTTGTTGCTTGAAGTGTAATGGTTCGTGTGCTCTCGAAAATCTTACTCTTTTTGATATTACGGCGAACTTCTTTATTTTATTCCTATTCTCTGAAGGGCGATCCGTACCAAATTATTGTGTTGATTTTGTAATCGGTGTGCCTTTTGCTGCTTTCTCCATAAACCGTCGTGCGGTGTCTTGAGTTGCTTTCACGTCCCTGGTTCAATTCGGCAACTGCATAGTTCCTCATGCGGCACCCGTTTCTGTCCGTTGTTATTACTGAGATTCTGCTTGCTGTAGCTGTGCTGTCTAGTACAGATTGGAAGTGCGCTTTTATTGCTGGTCCGAGAACCTGGGACTTTGCCGAATGACCAATTTCAGTGATGAATTTGAATTTTTAGTAGAATGATGATCCATTCTTCGGTGGTAGATGTGAACCTGGTCCTCATACAAATCGGACCCTATTCTTCCTCTTTATATCTCTTGCAACTAGTGAACGGGGATGCATCTGGCACCGTGGTGCGCGATCATTGTAACATTAAAAACGTTGTAATGGATTAGGGTTAACTGGATCGCAAGTTGCTCGAATATATCCTCTTTGTCAGTTCAACAACCTTGTTCAACTTTGACGCCTTCGAACTGTATGGTGCCATAGGTTATAGTTCGTTTTGACTCCCGCCTGATCACCGTTTTTCGTAGTAAACTGGCTCTGTGGGAGGGAAGGCAGAATAAGCAGGATTTATTCTTTCCCCCAGTAGTCCTCAAGTCGACTACCACGAAAGATGCTTTCAAAGTTGTGGTCGGGAACAAGCCCTTGTCATATTGTTCCAGCATGACCATCCCAAGTTCTTCCGCAAAGGCTTCTTAGCGACCTACTAATGACGTAATCATCGTTCAGGACTATTTTTATTAGAGTAGAGCGCTTAGCCAGTGTTCGTTGTTGTGACCCAGTCGACAGAACATTGGTTCTTTTTTCAAGGAATTGAGGTATACCCGGATTTGAAAACTGCTCACAGTTAGTTCATCAAGCGAGTGGTTTCTGATATCGTAGGGTTGTGGCACATGGCTTGATTAATTTGGCACACCGAGCACCCTGAATGACTGACTTCTATCTAAAGAGCCCTCCAAATAAACGGGCAGTCAACAACCGCAAGCAGCGGTGGTTCGTACATATCGCCCCAATACCTCGCGTATGGATTTTTTGTTCACAAGCTGGGCATGCTGTCGGCTATCGCAAACTTCCCCATGATGTTCGTGAAACTGGCGCGTGCTTTTGACGGAACATATAATACTAAAGTGAACTCACGTGAAATGCTAAATATCCTGTGTGCTTTTGTTGTTGTTTTCTATACTATTTCGTTTCCTTTTAAACCCTGTCAGTAGATTTGGCCCATACCACTACGCTGATTTCCAGTTAGCTTGTGGTGATTTACTCGGCTCTCTGTTGTTAGAAAAAGCATGCATATGTGTAAGCTCCGCGTGTTTTGTTTATTTTTCCTCCAGCACCGTAGCCCTTACCAACTTCTAACGCTTTCGTAGCTGCTTTCATCTCCAAGTTTCACAGCTGTTTCACACAGACTATACGCTTTGCATATGATTTCACCGACTTCTTTGATCAGCCATATGCTAGTGAGCCCCACTGTTTCGGGGATGGGTGACCTTTATTCACCTATCCGATGGTTTGGTGGTCTCAGAAAGAGTTGAAACATGCGATTAACGTATGCACAAACAAAAGTCATCATGAAATTTCCACTGTTCTTTTCTCAACCACTATCGCCACAGACATTATTTCTAGGACCCCCTTCCTCTGTACCTTCAAAAAATCTGGACAGAAGCTGAGCAAGAACACTGTTGACATGTTTTGACAGCCATAACTTACAGGGTCTCCGATCGATTGCATGGAAAATCGCATGTATTCCATCTTTGGTTGCCTAGCCAAATTCACTACATTGAACGTCAAAACTAGCATCCCTCTCCATAGACGATGACATGAAATGCACGAACCGTGATCAAGTCATCGCATCCAGTAATTGCGCGACTTGTACAGCCAGAATGTTGCGTCCCTTGTTGCAAACCGGATCATACTCTTCTGTGGTTTTGATTTTGAAGAAATAGGAGACTTGGACCGTAGGGGTTGTGTGACGCGACTACACAACAACCTTGACCACACTATAGTCGTATACGTACGTACGTTGTGATCTCGGGCCATGTCGTTTCAATGTAAAAACGCATCTGTCGTCAATTTATATTGTGTGATGTATGCCCGGATTAGCAACTGTGCCACGTTGGCATGCGGACTAATTTCTCACTTTCGTTCTCCTTGAGAAACTCTACAAACCGTTCCAGCTTCACTACTCTGCTTACTTTTTTGCCTAGACACGGTAATTTTTTCGCCTTGCATTTAATCCTGCAACTAGGGACCGACGAATCTAACCCTATACCTTATGGATTTGCCAGTACAACATAGTTTGTTGTTCTCCGAGTCCAGCTGTTCGTCTGCTCTTTGCGTTCATTTGTTGAGTGTGTTGTTTTCACCGTAGGAGAAATTGCTTGAGTGTCCAATCCAGCCAACATGCTGGCAATCCAAGATCTTGTGGGCTGGCTACCGTTGTTTTTTCCCAGGTTTTTGATTGCGCACTTTTAACCGGCCCACTCTTCTGTCCGCTCTTTTTTTCCGTTAGAACCTCACTAGCGCCTTCATGGTGCACGATTATAACAGGAACGGATACGCCCAATTCTCCTATGAGGATTTCCTTACCGCGGCCCTGAGAGTGCTGGTTTAACCTCTACTCCATTTACCTGGCTATATATGGATGTTTATCGATGCCATTGGATCATTGCTTTGTCTAATCTGCCATGTGTAACCCTTCCCGCTTGGTTTACCATTTTTTACTAGTCGATTGGATAATATTTTATGCTTCTGACTGAACTGGACTTATGGAACTTTTCTTGCTTTTTCAAACCTTACTCTGGTTCCTCCGAACAACGGAAATCTAGACAACGCTTACTGGTCTTTATGTCTACCATAACAAAGCGCTTTGGACATGTGTTGTGTGACATCCATCTGTTAAAAATTTGATGGTTGTCAAAGATTGTCAGTGTTCATGTGTGTGTAGGATAAGGCTTTTGCTGCGTCACTGGATTCACTAGCCTCATTGAGGAAACATACTTTATCTATCCCGACACAACAGTACTTACAAGGTTGCTGAGAAATCCTCGGCGGCCCACTACCCGTTTCGCCCTTCGAGGAGCTCATCGGGTAGACGTAGTCCTCGAGTTCTCATAACCTTTCTCCCTCAATTAAACACTAAATTGTACATAGGTGGTGCAAATCAACTGGCTGTTAACGAGGGACTCAGCTGAGTCTCTCGTTTATAACCATCTTCAACCAAATGTGCTACGCACAGAACAACAGCCGAGAAATCGAATGAGCGTATGACCGTACCTTATCTGTCTTAATCGACTCATTTGCAAACGGAGATTAGGTTATCATGGGATTTCAGAGATATGGTGACATTTGAGCTAGTTTTCCTGTTTATCTACCATCCAGGACCAAATGGGTGTTTTGGCAGCCCCTCTTGAATGGGTGAGTTTGGGTGTTCTGTCACCACCACACGGATTTGGCGAGATCCCGTTCGACTGTCTCCATTCGCGTCGTCCTTTATACTCTAGTTAGCACAGTTATCTCTGGTGAAAAAATCAGCCTGGAAACGCAGGAGTTGTTTAGTCACACTTTTAATCGGAAGCTGAGATAACAGCTTGGTCCTTGCACAACTGAAGGCCAGCGGAAAAGCCGTGGAGATCCATTGGAAGTAACCGCTTTCATAGCCGAATTCGAACAACTGCGCCCGATCCACATCTAGCCTTTTGACCTGTTCACCACTGACAGGGTAGCGGTTCTCGATTTTACACACTTAACTGATTCCGCCTGCTGAATTGGTCTGTTAGGATTTAGCCACTACTGAATACAACATATAGACATGTCTCGAAAGAGAGATAGGCAGATGACGGTATAGTTTTCCTTGACATACTAATCACCCGATGTCCAGATTAGAGGTTGAAACGAACCGTCCATCGTAAGCCTACATGGAGTTGTTAGTAACAGTGGCGTACAAGCGAGGATCAGTCCAAACCCTGTTTCACGTAACCAGACTCATCTGTACAACTGAACAACTATCGAATGGAAATTTGGTGAAAAGGGATCTGTTGGGCAACGGCTACCTAAAAAAGTTACTTACTTTACACAGCAAACCAACCCCCCCCCAACTAATGTTTCTCCTACACCTTAGAAGAAGAGGATAGTGATCTGCCTACAGTCTAAAGACGATCACATCTCAAACAACAAACAGGAGCTTTAGTCCACTTTGAACCGCAACTATATAGCAGCTCAGTTGCACCTGGTCTCGACAACTCAAGGGATAATTTTTCAAAATGGGTCCTAGGGTTTGTGTGGTGATTCTGCCTCGCATGTCATCCATACGTTTAATTGCGGTTGTGGTGACATCTGTGTCGGCAGAGCTGATTGACGTCTTTCTCAAAGGATCCAGGAATATATTCCAAATCAGTTGCGACGGCCCTTACGGCACAACGTGTCAACATCCGTTATTGCCAGATCGAACTGGAGGCCATCGATTGCCGAGCATATTTCTGAGACAGGCTACCCAGCTAACTCTATTCATGATTCCCGCTCACTGTGTGCAATCGAAGCCCGAAACCGTGGGTTTTTTATGGAGCGACCCAAACTGCGTTCACAAAAACTATTCATTCAAGCTGTTCGTTTGCCACAGTTCTGAACGCGAATGACCCCCTTTCTCGGTGTAATGTGTCGTTCGATGTAATTAAGACGTTTTTATTGTGTATGTTACTTATAGATTTTGAAAGCTTTACATCTGTGACTCATGAAAGTAATTTAAAATGTTAAAAACTCAACTTATGTCCAGGACCAAACTAAGGGCACGGGTGAGACGAGGATGCTTATCAGCGTCCTCGTGATACCCACTTGAGTCACCGTTTTTATCTTAGATAGCTTGCGACTCATACAGGAATCAAGTCTACACTTTCACTTCCCGTTCCATAGTCCTGGTGACACGAACGACATTACAACAAGCCATGACAGGATCGTTAAAGATTTAGCCACTGTAAACGTCTTTCTGTGAACGAGACAGCCAAACCAACCGCTTTATACGAATGTCTAAACGTTGACTGTTGTACTTTGGAACATGCAACTGGTTGCAGATACCTCTGCTTAGGTTCATTTAGCTGGTTATCCCCGTTCTTACTCTGCGCGCGAAAAGCACTTACTGAGGGTATTTCTGGCAGAAAACAGTCATTTTGAAGCGCGGAGCAGCTGACCACTTCATTACCGTTCAATCACGAACCAGCCCTTTCCTCAACCTTACTACGCCGATAGAGGTCGAATGTATATCTCACCGGTTGCTGTTTTCGGAAAGGTTTGGTAGCAATCGGAGCTGATCCTGAGATGGCTTTCTCTTTCCTGAAAAGGAAGATCACCCGGCCAAATATTCGAACCCTGTAATCCAGTAACTATCGAATCGGTTCGCTTCTTGGCATTCTTCTAATGGTGATCAATGTTTATATCAGGTGCTCGTCAAATAAAATAAAAGGTCACGTGTGACCTTTAGTGCTGTTAATTTCTTGATACGATCGGTGCTGAATTGGGGTGTGATAAGCCACACGAACCAAGGGTTCACAATAGATTAGCTTTGCATAAATCAACACAGCCGCTATTTCACCAAATATTCGTGCTTTTGGGGGTCTTCAATTCGTCACTGCAATTGTCGTAGGATGCAGGGTACATAATAGGTGACGTTTCTTTTGAATGAAGCGAGATTGACTGTCATTCTTCATGCCTTCAACTGCACTCTTCGGGGGCCTTTATGTTGTATCCCCAATGGGTGCAATTAACTCGCTCTTTTTTCTAGATGCGGTACTCGCTCAACGAGTAAGTGCCTGAGTTTCACTAAGATACCCATTTGATGGGATTTTCCCCTTCTAGGATGGGTTGAAAGTGCGGTCGGTATTTACGTCTCATACTCCTTTAAAGATAGAGTAGCTGTTCATTATAACTTCCAACCTATTTTCGACCATCTTTCAATGTTCTGCATGTACTATGAACTTTTAATACTGCTACATATTTACCTGTGGGATATATCAGTGAATCAGAGTAGTAGACTTGTATAGCCGTGACCAGCTCCTGTCATTTGGACTAGCACAACCACTACTCGTTTGGCTAAGTGGCTACGTTTATCCGAATACCACACAAAGTAAAAAAAATGGTACTCTTAAGTATAAGGTGTACTCTAATGAAGACGAATCCTTTACCTCACGCCCCGGACAGCAGGCGATGGCGTTTGTCTGAAAGTTGGTCGATTTGTTGAGTTTGTCCGATAGACAGCACTAATCCGTGTCGGAGGTTTGACGAAAGTCGGTCTTCGCTCGTTTGTTCATCCTATTTTAGGTGTAGGATCTTTTGGCCGCTTTCGGACTGTAAGGCTTCTTCCGGACATTTCTACCATGAATGTAACTAGCGCCAGACCCATCGATAGTACTGAATATTTTAGGAGTTTCAATCGGGGTTTCATTCTACAAATGAAATCAATGTATGCCGATAAGCCGAGATGCACAGCGCAGCTGCTCCATTCTTGTCGCACCAATGCACAGCTCACGAATCCCTGAAGAGACTCGAACCCGCGGCCTTCCGGTTAGTAGGTAAACACTGTATCATTTAGTCACACGTGGCCGATCAAAAGTGTGATTAATTCGCGTTTAAACAGGATATGGCGCTACCCACCCTTCAGTCACGCTACTCACATGGTACGGTCATGTACTGGCTTCTCATACGGTTTGTGAGTCTAAAATTGGGTTATTCACACCTATTTTGTTACTTACTTGGGCCGTCCGCTTGGAAGAACTTTGACGGGGTAGAAACTTACAGTTATATCCTTTTCAAAAAATCCACCTCGGACATCTACTACGAAATATGCTGAAGCAAACTGACCTGTATGAATCCTGTACTCGAAACCCTTAGGATTGCTCTTTCGGTTGTGCTTCACAACAATACTCGTAGATAACTGTTAACGAATATCGCTACGCATTAGCTGCTCGGAATCAAATTCCCCGCATACCCACCAAAATAGATATTCGGTAAAGAAGATAACTCTGGTCTGGTTAAGCTTAGTAAATTGATTCCATGTTAGCAAAATCCATTTCCTTCTCTTGAAATGTGTTCACTTTGGGACAAACATAAGCTAACAAAGAACTGTCGCATAGTGTAAGTTGTAATGGCCATACAACGCAACTGCCCATATTTTTTCTATCCATTGCATGGGGGTGTTGTAAGCCTAAAACTTAGCTAATGAAAAAAGTAACTGTTTGAAATTTTGACAGACCCCTTGGGTTTCACTACCAGTTCCGGAGAAGTGGGTAGACTATCGTTTTTCGGCAAAATGAACCTTCTATTTTCGGACGTATTTTCTGTCTGAGCCAAAAATTTGTGCACAAACTGGTGGTCACCTTTCGATCTTGACTTGGATGACTATCTAGCGAGCAACGTTAGGTCTAGGTCACAGATGAGACTGTCAACGAAGTTCGGTATATTCAGAACATTAAATTAACCTGGTCGTTGTAGGCATATGCGATACCAACGGTAGCTCGCGGTTATTCGGCTCACATTTTGGCAGAATCGGACGTGATCTTTGAAGTTTATTTCTCTAGGTCGGACCGACGTATTGCAGGAACCACGGAGCGGTAGGCCCCCCTGCGAGCCACTATCAAGTGGTTGGCCCAAGGCCTCCATATTCTTACGGATGTCTGATTCGTTTCTTATTTTTTCCGATGTTCTACTTTTATTGGTCTCCACCCAGAAGGGACAACATTAAGAACATCTATAGTAGGTCTCTTCAAACAGTAGCAGCTTCCACCACCTTCACAACCACAGTGAACAATTACTGCGGGAATGCGCAGCTTTCAAGCGGAATTTTTAGACTAATTTCAAGGTCTAAAATAATGCAAAATACATAGATATCATTTCGAGCGTATTTACTGTGGCCCTAGATGCATATGATGACGTGTGAAGTTCCAAAGTACCAAGTAGACGAGCCGGTGTCAGGAAGATATTAGGGCACTGAACTTCTTTCAGAAGTCCGATGGTTTAATGTCAGTGGTGAAAATAACGGTAGAAAAGGGATACGAATAGCGCAGAACGCCAAACAAATTGCCCAGTACTCGTAGTATTATTTCGAAGGCAGATGTCCCTCTAAAATTTAACAGACGAGTAGCAGGCAATTGTGCACTCTCACTGGCATTATAGTAAAGGAGAGGTGACTGTAATGGAGAGGGTAACCTATTTAATACCGATGGCTGTGGATGCGTATAGTCTAGAGCAGATTGAATCGGTTTGTATCTAAATTAAACATCTTCGTGACTATCTAAAAGAATTCCAGTGTTTGTCCCAAAATGAAATATCTCAGTTCCCATGGATCCAACATGTCATTTACTTCGAAGCGATACATCACACTTAAGTATAACTGAACGTGAGGTTGGAATTCCAGAAGCGGTCGAACAGCATGGTTATCGAGTATGATACTTCAGTCATTCCCACATTGACAAGCTAAGAGTCATCAGCAGCTAAATTTTCAGGCCTAAGAGACCCAACTAGTTTGGTGGCAGTAATCTTTTCTGATGATTTGGGAGGCGGAATATGCACTACCGTGTGTGCAACTGCTAATCAGCACTAATGCTTTGTGTTTGAAATGTGAGCCGTCTGCAAAAATACGGGCATATCACTTGAGGCTAGAGTCAGGTTAGCAATCAATAAATTTGCTTTTGAAGAAGTGCTACCCCCGGACAACTTTTTTTAGTGACTCTCCGATCCCATCATATAGCAGAATACAAGTTAATCTATGTTTAAGTTCTTATTTGCTGTACAAAGCGGTGTTCAGTAAGCTCACCTGAACCACTCTTCAAAAGATATGCTATGCAAATACCGCCACACGTTTAAGTTGGACCAGTACAGTTATTTATGTAAAATAAGTCAAGTTTAAACGTAGGGCGTCCTTTGCGTAACGTATTCGATAAAATAAGACCTTAAACGGGTAGTTTAGCACACTCTCGCCTTAACAGTGTTTCAAGTTTTGAGTGTCCAAATCCGCGTACATCCATTCTGGTATGAAATAAGGTTGGCAAAGGTTCTGGGACGACTCCCAACTCGAGCCAGAAAAAGGCAAAGTTGCTGATCCGTAATTGTCCCAAAACCTAGTTTCTTTGAATTTTATTCACATCTGATCGGATCGAATAAGGTCGTATGTGTGGATCCTTATCTGAGTAGTCATCTTAAGCCTCTGGTGTAACTTGTCCGGTTGCCTTTTAGTTTACATTACTCACCCAGATTTATATTGTTATAAGTTAGAAGGGGAATTCGGTGGTACTGAAAGGCTAAGTACGTGTAGCATGGATGACATAACGCTCCTGGGGACAGACTCGAACAGCCGAACATTCAACCTGCAAGCGAGAGGTTGACGGTTCGGTTCCATTCTCTGGAGTGTCTTGCCGATCGTGTCACATGTACTTGGACTTCTCACATCAGTACGCCTATATTGCATAGAATATATCGTCTTTTGTGTAGTATTAAACTTAGTTTTACCATACACCAATTGTACCGGATTGTGTCTATTTCATGTATATGCCTGAAAACGCGTCGCTTTAAGACTCTGAACATTTCGGAGTGTTGGGCCTATAACAGTGGTACAGGTGAATTACTTTGATCATCTTTTTATCGATTATTGGCTAGCAATAGGCAGTCGTATCTGCGTGCTTTGAGCGCACCGAACAACTGATGTGGGTCGTTAGACCATCCTAGGTGTATTCTGTGGGGTCCAACTGTTTAGTTGTCCCCACTTCACTTCATGATTTTGGCTCATCAGTGGGGCATGCTGATGGCTTAGAAACTGCCCTCTTCCTATCCATCCTCTGGTCTTATTCCCTTGGATTTACACGGATTACAGGGCTTTCGCCTGTTTGCACTTGCGGTTCAGCATGAACCACATATGACGACTTATTATTCGCCCAGGTACATCGGCGCATCTGAAAATGGATGCCAACTCATCACTGAGGGAGGAATATTTTCGTCAAGTCAGCATGCACTACAGTTTTGTTTGTTTATCCTGTTTTATTTATTTATTTATTTATTTATTTATGTTTATTCTGTCGACACGTCTATGTACTCATCGTCATGAAGAAGCTATTACATCAGTAACAAAAAATCTCCCCAATTTTACTGCTGACGTTGACTAACAGTCCTTTGGAAGAGCCGGAAGGTCGACCGTAGTGAGGCCAAATTGGGCCATTCTATTGTAGAAAAGCAATCTAAGGGCTGTACTGACGTATCATGACCTCTCGGAGTAGAATTTGTTCAGCAATGGTCAATAATTAACTCTACCACGCTCGTACTAAGGTTAGCCCTGAGTGTCTGAATCCTATTCAACATAACCATTTTGGGTGTGTTCATGCCCACGTCTCATATAGTACGGATGACACGGAAGACACTTCTTGTTCTACTGCCGTGATCACTGTGGATCATCAACCGAACAATCAAACCAGCTCGCAGAATAGAGTAGAATGCGGAACCAAGTGTCACCACATTGTTCGGCTCAGCCTTCTGCAACTCACTCAGAATATTGAAAGAAGTATATAATCTTTAGCTGAATCTGGGTTTTCGGGGTATATGGAGTCATTTGGGAAGCACATTCACTCAAAACCCACGTGAACAGCATTGGATATCATAAGTACCCTTCGAAATGAGCATCACCTGCAAATCTGATCACGAGTGAGGGTTGAAAACGCAGTAGGTTGACGGAATGCTGAGGCTGTGTCAAGACGTGGGGCTTTTGTGCTTAAACAAACTATTTTCAGGATCGATATTCTTTTTGACGCAGGGCCAATAAAAGTACACTGTGATAATGGCAGTAAAACCGAAACTGGTTTGCTGACAGGTTTATACAAACGACAAAAACATTTTGTAAGCTGGTGGAATCCAAAGTTCAATGAAGTTGTCAGACAGGGGACACAAAATCAGCACCTAACTGTTCGGCTTTGAGTGGCTGAACAGAAGTTTGATTAAAGAGAGTGTGTTTTCAACCAACGGCCGGAAGGTTGCGGGTTCGAAATTCTCTGAATTCGGTCAGATGCGCATTGCGAGTGGTTCCCAATGAGGATAAAACAGCTACACAGTGCTTCTCGACTTTTTAGCATAGATTGGCGTCAATGACAAGATGGAATCTAAATTGAAAAGTACGAAGTCTCCTTACACTATGATCGAAATATACTTTACAAAAGTATCCAGAATGAGCCACCAGTCAGCATCTCTGAAAAGTGACGCTCCGGTTATGAGAAGCCTTTCAGCAAGCGCACCTCCTTACTGTGGAGTGGCCAGTTTTCTGACCTTTCGCATGTACAGAGATATGACATGCCTATTAGTAACAGGGTCAAAGTTTACTGATTAGTCGCATTTTGGAGCTTTTTGGTTTGAGGCGGTTTAGTGGCCGAACACACTTCATACGAAGCAAGCACACTACTGTCGGTATATCTGAGGTCATTTCATTTCCCACACAACTGTATTCCACAGACGCGAAATGTTAGACAATGGCAAGTATCTAGCAATCGCCAGTCGTGTGGCCTGGATGGAGGCGCCCCCACCTTAAAAAATAGCTTTCTTGGACATTTCGTTTCTGAAGCCGCCTATGTTCACAACAAATAGAACCTTCCTTTTCGAGAAATATAAGTAGCCAGAGTATAATGTCCGAATCACTCCTTTGTGGGACGTCTGCCGGGTCACCGGGGTGGTAACCAGAAGGCAAAAATTTTATTGCATTGAGTGTATCTCTTGGAGAGTCTCCATCCATTTCCACTGAGTCCCCTTCCACAAAATCCTTTATATTCGTGGTAATACGCCTATTTTCAACTTTCGCGCCCCTGGAATTTGGCACTGAACAACTGCAAGACAGAAAAATCGATACACGGTATTTTGTAGTACATCAGATATCCCAAATCGACTTAATCAGTAATGGTCGGTTAGTGGTTAGGCTGACAAAGGTCTGTGAATCCGAGGGACTGTGTTTAAAATACCCATACCGATGAAGGGAATATATGGAAGAAATGTTTCACAAAAACCAAATCTTACGTACTCAAAAAATCTCTGTCGTGAATTATTTTGCCATCTTTACAACTCGCCTAATGCCATGCGCATACAAACGCGGTCACAAAGTCACCAGCAGACAGCAAAACGTAGTAAGAAATAAAATGGTCAAAACTGGGTGGGTTAATCAATGTTCCAGTTAAATGGAATAGTCAAAATCAAGCTGAGAAGGTGAGGTCACTAATAGTCCAAATGGAATTCCACGCGCTGATGCCTGTGCTCAGTCGCGTATTATTGGATCTTACATCACAACTGGGTCACTGAACGACAAACTTTGACAATGTTTCGGTTTATTGCTTTACCAGAGTGACAAGCTCAATTCGGACACCCAAATGAGCATATCTCTTGAGGAAATATTAATTAAATATTCATAAATGCGCTACTGGTTTTTATCGCAAACGTTCGGCATAACTCCAGGCCTCCCGTCAAGCCTAGTAGCACAGAAATCACCTCTAGTCATTCAAGCCCATGCCACCAACACGGAGTACCGGTGGGAGTCTTTTATGTTGAAATTCCAATAATGGGTACCCGACAAAATCGGAATTTACTAGTCGTGACTTAGCATGATGTGCAATAAATGGATCATGGTATACCGCGAAATGTGAGTAGGTGGGTCCTGCTACCTGATTGTTAGTTTGTTCGTCCATCGTTGCAGTTGCATCAAAATCCAGTTGTCAAACTCAGCTAAACAAACCAATAACCAAAAGAATTATGGCTTCCCGATTGAGTTTGAATGTACTGGCCAGGTAGTACAAAACGGAGCAGTACACGAAAAACGGAGAGGCTGAGGGTGAATCTGGGAGGTGCTCATTCTTCACGCTCACTATACACTACTGGTCAGACCTCTGATTTGAGGCAATCAAACATGTACACATTTGCTTCGGGGTTGCGGGACCATATCACTGTGTTGGATTGGTCTCTGTGGGGTATCTACCTGACATTTAAGGTAAGATTTATTTTGGGACGGGAAGACTACTGTCCAGCTATTTCTACACTCGACCTTAAGTACTCAAATTATGCTTTGGACTTGGCCAAAATGCTTTCAATTTCAAACCAGTCCTAACGGTAGCAGATGAAAGTGTCTGTCAAGTACTATATCATCTTGGTTGAGTTACTTTCTCCACTTATTCGGTAGCCGCCCTAACTGAAAAATTGGTATACTTTGATCACATTCAGATGACTGGGTGGAATTTCATCGACGTCTTCTTGTCACTGATCTTCACCAAGTGAGCAAACCTAGAGGCAAGCCAAACTCGCCAATCTTCGTGGACAGCAAATTCTGCTGGAAACCGCATGCAAGATTCCAGCTGACACACCAGAAAAGTTTGGCTTTACTGGCGTGTATGAATCAACGGATATACTCAGATATTCTTTGGATTACCGAACCAAACTCTACTGGACCAATCTAATTGTTCTCTTCATTTCCGCAGTTCTAGTTTGATTGATCGACGTGTACACTTGGTGTGAGCTATCATATAGTCTTATGACTGTAATAATCACCGAATAGAGTACAAACTCCAGTCTCTAGCCTTTCTTCACTCCGCACAGTTAGCCAGCAGTACTTGGCCCTTTCACTGCTGCACCCTTCGAAACATTTCATTGTTTTTATCCCTAAAATCAAGAGGCACTGTCCTTATTTTTCCTGACTATCATTATATAAAAAGGCAGGAGATTCGTGAGAATTGATGAGATTTTGTCCTCTAATTTGTTTTTTTGCCAAACTAAGAAGAAACAGCAGCTCGCGCATAGCGCGTCTGGTCAGACCTCCGAATCAGTATGCTTTCGAGCAGCATCTGAACGCTCAACCCACATCTTTGGGCGGCACGACTAATCGATACTTCAAAGCATGAGATCAAATCAAATCATGCAGTTGTGGCCTACTTTTGGTCCACAGCCCACATGGCTTCAGAGATCTGAAATAGCATAGGGGGTTGGTCACGTTATCAAGAGTGCACGTGACATAAATTGTAGCTCACCCCTGAATATTTACACCACTTTCAGCTCCCGGTTGTGTTAACAAATATGTTTGAAACACGGATGTTATAAGCGGATGTTTGAGCACGTAACCTGGAATACCGATGTCATAGGCAGAATTAATTCTGCCTTGCTTCTATTTCGTCTTCGATAGCAAAAATAACCCTAGTACCTAGACGAAACTTTATCACATCACAATTCGTCCTCTGTGGGTTGAAAAATCAACCCATCTGATCTGGCCAATCAGACAACTTGTCCAGAAGAATTAATTTTTCCGGCATGAGTCGACGCTCGATTTAGGGCCCATTGAAGTTGTAAGAACATATAATGGTCTTACCTGTGGTGAGTTGATGGCGAATCTTTATGAATCTTACAAACGCAAACCGAACAGTTAATTTGTTTTTCAAGCTCCGACTTGTCAATCCTGTTGAACACGCTTCAAAGTCGGTATGTTTTTCACTTACACGTGACACCCTAATTGTATGCTAGTTACCCACTATTTGTATCACGTGGGAGGCACATGCAAATACAATACCCTCTTATTTTTACCAACTTACTCGCGCACAATAACATTTATGACAACCATTCATTGACCGCAAGACACAAGAATCCCGTCTAAATATTACCGTAGAAAGCAGCACGGGAACTCACAGGCGCTTTTTGAGCACGTCCATTGTTTTGATGTCTTGGTGCACTGCACGCATGTACTTTTCGAATAGGTACTGGAGGCCTAGTTACCGTTGGGGACTTCAAGAACACGGTAGATAACCCAGTTACGTTTAGCAACACAAGCTATATTTTTGATGCTCCAGCAAGCCAACAAGGATTCTGGGTAAGGATCTCGGCGACTATTCAAATGAAATGGGTTGGGTTTAGTTAGAATATCAGTTACTGATTCGCTTTCTTATCAGAGG
Source organism: Opisthorchis felineus (assembly GCA_004794785.1). NCBI lineage: Eukaryota > Metazoa > Platyhelminthes > Trematoda > Opisthorchiida > Opisthorchiidae > Opisthorchis > Opisthorchis felineus. The sequence continues at coordinate 482,521 of SJOL01006347.1, read as the reverse complement.
CACTTCTGCTTCCATGGACTCATGGATGCTTACCGGTCCCTAGACCAAGTGAGTAGAGACAAAAATGGGTTCACCCAGATTGGCACCGATTAGAAATTGCGCACTGAGTAACTGCAATCGTTCATCATTCTGTCGACAAAAAGTTCGTTTCTGAAGTACCTTCGAAGATATCTTTGGAGCTACTTTTCTTCGCAGCACGAGAAAACGTCTCTCTTGGTGGCTTTACGAACCCACTTTTACCTAGTAGGATACACTGACCTCAGAACAAGCAATTTCGAATTGTCAAAATCTTGATATCCAATTTGCAGTAACACAATGGCAAAATTCTAGTTTTGCTGAGTGCTTGACCCAAGGTGCGGCACATCTTATGGCAATAGCAGTCGTATCATGCATGTACGTTACCAGGTTTGCATCAAGGTTTAGTCTTCAACAAAGGCTGAGGTCCCGTCACCGAGCCACCTATACGAAAATAAGGATATGGCATTCCGATTGGAACAAGCTCCTTGGATCTGGACGTTGTAACACGAAAAAAAAAATTGCTGGCATGCGGTTTCACATCGCAAAGCCCCATAGCTAATCGATTGCAGACCGTAAATAGCTCCCTCCAAAAGAACATCATCCCCTCACCCTCTATGAGATCAAGGTTTTCGATGCTCTCAAAATCAACGTCTGTCCGAAATTATGTATTTATGTGTTATATCTGCTGGAGTTGCCAAGTTGTCGTATCTGACTGCTGACCCCGCTCCAGTACCTAGCGCCGGAAAAAGACTCACCGAAGGGAACACAACAGCTTTATTCCGAACAAGCGAGTGCGAGAGCGTGAGTGCGTGCGAGTGCGAAAATACAACGGCCACAAGCTATTTTATTGGAGGGACACTGTCTGACCTTGATCCAATGCTGACTCATTCGCTGTCTGGCTTTGATACAAGGCTGTGACGCGCTGCATATTGCGGGAACGTTGTCTGTCTGGTCAGCATCGAGCGGAGTTGAGGGTCTCAGTAGATTTCGGGCATTCAGTGGTTACTTTCAGGAATCTGACCTTCCTGATGTTATGCAGTGACCACCCGGTAGAAGAAATCATAGCAACCTTCACCATTGACAACGACCTTGAATGTGGTGCCCTTGAAGAAATGCCAAGGAGAATTAAATGTCCCCTTTCTGTAGTGTGGCCTATCTTGGGGGAACTGACGCACTTATTCATTAATTCTTCAATTTTTTGTGACAAGCTGCTCGTTACAACAATAAGAATGACAGGCTTTGTGGAATTTTGGTTGGGTTTTGGCTTTTAGTTTGACGTATTAAGTCCCAACAACCACCAGTCGCTGTCCCCTCACCCCGCTAGACCCGCCAGAAAACAAACGCTATTCTAGAGGACAAAAATATTCTTCACCGTCAAACGCTCTCTCTGGTGGAATCAATCACCTGGGGCTGAAGGGAAGGACCTTTCTTGCGTCCACGGGTTTGTTTGTTTCCTGAAATAAAAGGTTGTTCAATTCATTTAAAAACTGCTAAAAGATACTAAATGTGACAAAAGACTCAAGAACTAGCCCTAGCTCACAGTCAGGGACGGGTGGCATTAGGAATCCAAGAAACGGAATAGCATTTACTGAGTTAGCCCAAATGGACTAAATGGCGACCTCAACAGTTACTAACTGACTATGAAGGATGGAATGTTCATGTGAACGGTATGACTTGAGGATCGTTTTGACTGTCGGCGCGACTTGGACTCTGTACAGAAGCAACTCATCAAAGAGTTTCGTTTTGACAGGGAGAGGAAACAATGCAGCGTGAAGAATGAAAAGGTCACATCGCAGAAGTAGGACGACACCCCGTGATTGCCGAATGGAGGGTAAAGTCCTGTCTCTCAAGAGGTGGTTGTATTACGGTAATCAATATAATATATATATATATATATATATATATATATTATATAATGCAATAATATAAAGAAAACGGGAAAGTTCAAATCACCAACGATATATTGGAGAAGCTGGAACATTCTCTGAAACTACAGCGAAGAAGGTCCTGTGGCTTTCGGATAGCAGCGTTATGCACCCAGATGTCCATTCCAGTCATTTAAAAATGTTGGTATTACAGCAGCTTACTAACCACTGGACGTCAGGATTCAGGCCATTAGGATGAATTACGAAAAACTGCTCCTCCTTAAATTACTAAAAACGAAGTACGATACTCAATTAGAACAACTTAAACCACAATTTGTGACATTTGACTCCGTATCTCATATAAAGACCTTCCAAAAGCACCATCGTGTCGTATTTCTACCGGCGTGGGTTGGAAGCTTCGTTATACTCGTGAAATCCACAGAGAATAGACCTTACGGAAGAGTTTTATTCACAAGTGACGCTCTGTCAACAACACGGCAATCATGGAGATGGACAAGAAAATACAAAAATACAATATTTGGGCACACTGAAGCATACGATAAGTGTTGTCAATACGATCTGCTATTCCCTGATTAAATCTTAAAGCCCGCTAATGCTGACAACTTCACACAGCTGTAGTACCGACTGAAGACATTCAGGGTGAAGAATGAGGCAAACTAAATTAAAATAACCCGACTTTCGCTCTGTTTGCAATAGGGTGCGCAATCGCATCCAAACGGGCACTGATGGTATCCCTTCGCATGTTGATGAAACGTCTGCAAGCCGACTGCCAAGCTCGGCGAACAGATCAGCTGCCATCCGATCAACAGCATAACCGTGCTTGATTCCCCACATTGGCGCCTCAGCAATTAGCTGTCCTCTCTGTCTTGTATATTTCGTGCACTTATTCTTTGATCAGTAAGGGCGTATGTTACTTTAGAGCACCAATTCATCTAATGGCGCATCGCACCCTTCCGACGTATCAGTTGCAGTGACTCTACTTAGTTCAGGCTGTGTTAGTCATCATCGTAATAAATTACAACGTCTCGTATGTCAAGAGACAGACAGTAATTTCATTAGCATTTGGTACGTTTGCAACATGAGGTTTAATCATTCCACTGCTTACTAAGTAGCGCACAATTGGTCTTCAGAATCGGATCAGTCCATCTTAGGTACCAAAACTGAAAGTATCAATGACTCACCTTGATTTTGGAGAAACGGGGGCCACTTCAAGAATGGTGGTTACAAAGCCGTTTTAATACGACCCAGAATCTGTACTCAGAATCGATAGCTTTGCGTGAATATATAACTACACGTGAACACATAGATTTGTTTTTCTTGAATCGCAGCTTACTTTACCGCTTTCAGTTTGGCAATCCACACCCGGTGTACAGTGTTCTTTAACGGCGAACGATGCAGTTTTTTCTATAGGAATAATGCCATCCGCATTAGTAACCTAAATGGATAAAAGTTTGCATTCGTATGCTTTCCAACATAAAGGTATATGACAAAGCTCGAAAACATTTGCAAGTCGGTGTCAGTCCGGAAGCACAGTTGGCAATGGATGTTGAACTGCAAGTGAACCAAATTCGGGTTTAGCTTGTTACAAGCTAAGGGCAGGAATACTGGGGTCCTTTGCTTTAAATTATTATTGAAATGATCAGTGGGGCTATCCTTCTTATTCGGGCAAGCTGCAAGTCATGTAGAGACCGAACTCCACTTTTGATTTTAGGATAGTCATTAGGTTATTTTCCATTTCTGCCAGCACAATAAAACGTTACCTATTGGCAACATCAGCTTCACAGGTTGTCCGGCTTTCATTGAAAAGCTAGTGGATAGTGAGAAATAGATTGCATTGTGTGACGTTAGATTGTTTCACAGGGAACATTCGGTGAATAGAGCTGTACGTCAAATGTCCTGTGATGTGTGTTATGGCGGGTGATATTTCATTCAGAGGTCGACTGTTCAGCGTCGGTCAACTGTGGCCTGGACTTAGTGGCCAATTAGCGTATTGAAACCTAAGGGTTTGAGTTCAGTTTGCAACTTTATTTTTATCACCATGGACTTAACGGTGTATGCTCGACGGCTTTTCACGAGACACAGCTCTCATAGGACATTCATGAACAGACTAACTGCCCACTAAACTGCGGGTAGGCTAACACGACCATGTCAACTTGTAAACCTTGTTCAAAATCACGATTTCACAACAGGGGTTTGACTAAAGAATGGCTTTTAGACAGCCAGTGCTGACTTGTCTGTGTCTATAGTGGGGGTGGGTAACTGTGTCAAAACCGGAAGCAGTATAGCCCTGTATCGACCCTCCCTTCTGTTTTTATATCGAAGATAGACTTACCACCTGTTGTTTGTCGGAGAATACTAGTTGTATAAGACAAACAAATGTAGTGAGAATACTTTGTTCTTCAGTAAGTGTGAAAGGTACACATCATTCGACATGCCGTTGCATGCGAACTGCAGTGAGACTGAGCAGACAGACAGGCAGGCAGAAATCGATGCAGACATGTTAGCACATGTACGTTGACAGTACTATTGGTTTTAAACCAACAAGTGATTGATTCAGGTGACTGACTGTGCGCCTCATAACTAGGCATAGTCACATGCTTTCCTGGTCTATCACAGGCGATTTATATGTCATCCGTTTGGAATTGACTGCACTCTGTTTCCTCTTAGTTACCATAATTAAGAGGACACCAATAAACTCTAACGCGGTCATATGCGTGCGTACTGTACTGGTTTCCATCATGCGACCCAAGTCTGTTTTTCCACAAAAATCGGTTGGATGGGTAAGAAATCTGTTGATTTAGAGGAACATCACAGCCACCACTGTGTCTATTTTACAAAAACAAACACGTAGAAACAGTAGAGATTGATAGGAATGTGCTTATTACTCCGGGTATTTGTGAGTACATGGAGTGGTCGTTCCATCCAGAAAAACAGTACAAGTGGCCTGGGTAGACTGCTGATTCACTGTGGTGAAAGACGACGTCAGCCGCATATGACACCGTCCACAAAAACAACCTCAGTGTGTTGTAGAAAATCTGCCGATTGTCGTGCATACATGTTTACGGATGCAGCTCCGCATTCAGAGCCATGTTTTGGAGACATTTTTTTACTGGAGACAAGGACGACACGTGACTAGCTGAATTGAATTAAGTGAATCACCTCATTAGTGGCCTTATTCGAACAAGGGCTTTTAAGACTGTTGGGAAGGTCGTGAAAAATAATAATATCCGCTGTTGATACGAGAACGGACAGTGTGGCCCGGCGGATGAGATCGATGAATGAGAGTTAAAGCCATTTACCCAGCCCGTACAAAGTAAGAGCCAAACGCATCCTGATAAGTGTGTATCCCACTGAATGCTGGAGCAGCTTTTGCATTTCATAACCGGCTAACTCAACACTAAATAATACCATCAGGTGAGTCGCGACTGTGATATTTAAAAGCCACAAATTCCCATCAAACTAGTTTGCATAATATGAATATTCTTAATTCCCATGAGCAATGTTGACCAAGAATAATTAGAGACTGTTCAATTACTGAGCCCTAAACAGGGATAGACTGTTGGTAGCAGAAAGTGGGTCAGTCTTCAATTACTGCTTCAAAAGAACGTGGGAGGTAGTTTGTATTTTATGGTATTTTAACCAAATAAGCTTGCTTTTCAAAACAACGAATCATTACTGAATGTCACCATTCATTCTGTGGATTGCCCATGTACAACTAGATGTATGGCGTATGAAATAAGCGTGAGACTGTGCCGCTCTTAAGTAACTAAGGGAAATAATTGCTTATCAAATTTCGGAAACACCGATGATGAGTGCTTGCACAGAAACTCAGTTGCCACTATGTTCGTAAAAATGCTAGTAAGGCCACTTTATTTATTGGTTCGCCGTAGATTTTCTTCTTATCCGTCTACCTCTACGGAAATACCCTTATCCAAAAATATGATAAATAAACCAAAACATCTGCACATATCAGGTGAAAGACCACCTCAGTTGACAAGACCTTTCGGGGAACATATTATTGTCCGTAAATTTAATTTAGTTTGGTGTAAAAGTAAATGTTTTTAAATCATTCGTTCTATACATTCGATAGGTATTTCAACTTCACTTCATGGCATCTTTACCCAAACGAAAAGCACGGCTGGTATAGAGTTTCAAATTAGTGATATGGGAGGAGGGCAGCATAAGGGAAATTTCATTGTTTTATGCAGTCATATGAAAATAGAAACTACTTAGGCATCCTAATGGATTACGATGGTTTCAGTCTTCGCACAAGCTCTCTGGCTGCAATTCAAAGTAGGAGCTCTTTCAGTTCACTACTGTTGCTTCAGCCAATCCTTGTGCTGCGGAAATTGAACGACAACCACTACTGAGTGCGGTCGCAGAGTTCGCTCAAATTTGGTAATCACGTCTATCCCCATCCTGGATAACGTATGATCGCCTAAGCAGTTGTGGTTTTCAAGTTGCTGAAGTAAAGCCTAGCCAAAAATTGATTTGGGCAAGTCGAACCTTGCCTTTCAGACTTGTGGTGGCCACATGCTATCCCACATTGTTTACACTACTTACAAAAAACGAGTAAGCAAAAATCCGGGAAGATAATTCTATGCGGTCGCGCGGGTTTCCAACTGAGCGGCCGTGCACTGTGCTGTCTAGTCAACAGTGTCGAAAATGAGGACGGGGCATGTGTTTATACTTGACGTTCATGGCCATCGTTTGCCAACTGGTCATCGCTCAGGGGTACCTTATTTGTATATGACATCTAATTATAAATTCTCCTACTCCACTCGTTGTTGCAGAGGTCGGTGATAATATCAATCAATGATGACATGCAAATGATGGGTGAATGGGAATAGGTTACCTGCTTGCACGGGAGAGTAGTTAGTACCGAGCCAAATTAAGGTACGAGGAGTGGAAGTTGGCATAAAAGTTATGAGGTGGTATGCACATAAGATTCTGACAGAACGTGGTGCGGTAGATCTTTTGAGGAGGTTTAGCTTAGCATTTTTTTGTTGACACTAAAGGTTAGAGTTTATGTTTTTGGTGTGGCTGCCTCAGGTTTATCTTTTATCATCCTGCATGAATGATGCAAAATCCACTTTATAAATTTTGATGTTGTTCGTTTGACCAAAAAGCAGGCTTTATATGGCTTTTTGGAGAATAACGACAATCTAGTTTGTTGCCAAGTGCCTTAGGAATTGCTTTGGTTCAAAGAAGGAATTGAACATTCGGGCAGAAAATTAACAATATCTTGTATCGAGTGACACTCTGCAGCCAAGAAACAGTCCATAAAGTTTTGGTGATCTCGGCAGTGTCATGGTTTTCTCGATAGCGGGGTCTGTATTCGACAATAGATTACGGCCATTTTGTTGGCTTTCAGATATTTTCGGTTAATTAGGCTTGATATAAGAAGTGGCTTATTGGAGGAGGTGAGCCTACAGATAACATGTGACAGTGGAAACAGCGTTCACTGGCGAAGAACTCTTTTGTACCTTTTCTATCCTTTGATGAATAAAACAACATTTGACGGAAGTTGTGGAACAAAAACAGAGGTCGAAATGAAGTGAGTGAATGGCCCTGGGCTACATGAAAATCGCTGAACAGAAGGTGTACACTAGCGGACAGGGTGTTTCCTTTAGGTCTAGACAGACCTGAAGTTGGCAACACGCCGGTAGGCGTAAGATCTAGCAGGTCGTAAGTTGAGAGAGTGATAGAAAACCAAGAGGCGAAAGTTGAGGGCAACAGAAACAGGTTGTGTCTGGAACACAAGCAGTTGCTTATGCAAAGACGCCAGACAATTCTAGTAAATAGACAGTCAACAACCGAGTCAAATTTTCAAATAGGTGGTTCTCCAGGAAAGACCATTTCAAAGCGGTTTTTTAATTGGCCGGGCCACAGCACTGTTCTCTACCAGCTATTGTTTGGAATGACCGGCCGGAGAACCCCTTTCTTTTCAGATGGTCGATCTTACGCTAAGAGGTTACCTGTGAACCCTGTCAACTGTATTGTCAGGACACCGGGTTGACAAGAAGATGAATTAAGTAAGTACGGACGGCTGAGTGGGCTGCAGGAAGGTCAAATCTTATAAAGCGGTGTTTATCGTAGAAAGCAATTTCGAAACAGATTCTTCGCTTTGCACCCGTTCTCTTATAACTTGCATAAAAACCTGCAGCAAGCGCTGAAACCCAAATGCGGTTATCCCATAGAGGTGCACGAAGTTGTGGTTAATAAGCCAAGGAACTGAAGATAATACTGACGGTAAATATTCATTCCGATTTGCACTATTGACAGACAACTCCAGTGCACTTTGACAAGGATATTTGTTCTACGCACGCCTCTCCATTCATCTGTGAATTGTAGTCTTCATTACGTGTATACAGATCTGAACGTTTTAAACCGTTCCTTACCAGCGAATGTTATCAGACTACTCCCTTTTCACTGACTCCAAGCCACGCCTTATGGTCACTGTTGGTTAGTTAGGTAGATTAGATTACAAAGCACGCATATTTCTTGCAGGCGTTAGTAAGTCGTTTATGTTTGGGGAATTAAACTGAATACTGGTCAGTGACAGTCAACCAAGTTGGTGGTGCGTTGTCAACACACTAAAAAGAGGGCTGGTTGAAAACTCATGGTCTGAAGGTCATCTCTAGGCTTCTGGTTGCAGAGAGAAATGCATCATCGCTGTCCAGAATCAAGAAAAGCGTTTAGCTTTAACATGTAAAGTGTCAAACACCTTGCCTAGCAGGCAAAGTTTGCAGCACAGTCAGCGGAATCTGATAAAGGTTTCGTATAGCATACTCCACTGTACCGAAAGTGAATCTGACATTCGCGACACCTGTTAGATTGTGCCTTTTTATCAAATTCTCCCATACCCTAATCTCTGATAGTTTTGTTTACTGGGATCCACAAAACAGGAGAAAGCGGAGGTTAGACATCGTCTGCAGAGTGTTGTCTTCTCAGAAGAACCACACATAAATTCGCATCTGTCGGAGAACACTTTTTCATCCTGTTCAGGAGTGTGAACCCTTCTGGATTGATGGATTATATACTTTATACCATTACCTATTTGTTAATATTTGTAATTCGTATTTATTGTTCTCGTCTTACTGTCTCAGGTGAAATGGGAACAGTGTTCATGTGCAGGGGGTTCTAAGGAGTGGGCAGTCAGTCTAAAGATCTGAAAGAAACTCTAGTAGTTGCTTGGCAGGATTGGTAAAAATAGATTGACTTGTTTTTCATGGGTGACTCTTGCTCTCCTGTGCCATGAGAATGGTCCAAACTTTTGTTTTTATCCAGCGTAACCCCCTGCCATTCATCACCTCATAGTACCGGTTGGGAGGGCTAATCCTACTTGTGTTTTCTTCTAAAAATTTCGTCCCTAGGGAAACCACTTATACACCGTATGGAGTTCTGGTGGTACGTTTCGAAAGTTAGTAGCGCAGAGATAAAAAGATAGCCAGGTATTTTCCCCTAAAGCATATTAAATAGCGCTAGTTCCAGGCTCGAGATTCCGTCATGGTGCAGGGGTGATGATGGTGAAATGATTTAGGAGATAGTAGTTGCGTTAGATGTTTTACCTACCTGTTTGCAATTTTTGTCTCTTACAGGGCACATGTATGGCCAGCTTACTCATCAGGAGCCACGAAGCAATACTAAATGCAGTAGCAATCTGAACTAGCAGTTATAACGTCGCTTGATGAACGGTTTGCTTCTGGAGACAGTTAGTTGAGTTATTCAAAGATTGGGTGCTACTTACTGGTGGGCTAAAGGAACTGAGACAACTTAGATTTGGGGAAGATTGGTAAACCTTAGTAAGCAGTATTGTTCGAGTGCAACGGTATTTTAAAATCAGCTTATTTTGACAAAAATCCACAGTCCGTTTCTGGGTTTATCCCAAATTATTTCCGACAACTTCTCAAATTTTACATTACTACTCCCTAATCTGAGTGCACTGAGTGCAAATTTGCAGGGATGGAGCCTTTTCATAGAGATTTATCGGGAAAATATGCATATGCTATCTCTAATTTTTGCACAACCAGGTGCTATCTACAAAAAAACGGCAGATGCTAAGTACAAGGCCGTGAAGTAATGACGTTGGTATCTCAGTTTGTCCCAGAAGAAGGCCTTCGGTTCAAGCTTTCACACACTTACATTTGAAGTATCCGTCTATGTGTCAGTAGATCAGCTCTTTCGAGGAATTTGGTGGGTTGAAGCTACGGGATAGCGATGACAAGAGACGCAGATATGGGTGCTGGCCCTGTAACCAACGACTGATTCTTTGCTTAGATGTGTTAGTTCTGTGATAATACCGATATATATTTAGCACTGTGAAATTTTTTGCTACACTGCAATACAATGAAATTACATCTAACTCTATATACTTATTTCACCAGTTCATACGGTCATTAAGGCCCAGGGTTTATTCATGCGCTTCACCTAGACTGGTACTTGTTGTTGTGAAGCATGTTTTTCACAATGTATCGATCTGAGAAAATACCACTTCAGTATAGCCGTGAGGTCTGGTGGTTACTCATTCAAGGCGTAATAGTTATGTGACCAAACCGAATGAGTAAGCATAAAGCGTATAGGAAAGATAAGTCGCTGACAACAAACCATCATCTCAACTGAGTCCAATGAAGTATGAATCGAATTCCTCATTTTCAGTGCAGAAAACTGAACACTGGTTTGAGCTTAACCGAATGAACCGAATATCTTTTGTTTGAGAATGCATAAGAGTAGCAACAGCCTAACTGGGAGTATCTCCGCATGACTAATAGCATAGTAAGTGCAGTAATAATGCGCTTTTTAGAAAGAATCAGCGTTATGGGGAAGTGAGCAAAGAGGACAAGAAATCCGGCACAGTGCAATCCCATTTCGGTAACGTTTCATATAGCAACCAATGATCCGATACAACTGGTCATTCTGTTCTCGAATCTCTTCCCCATGCCTGTGATTAAATTTACCTACAAATATGGTACTGTTCTAGTCGGACAGATGAGTTGCATCGTTCTGGCTAAAGCGATATTCACTGTCTCAACAATGCTATTGAAAGGATGTCCACAGTACAGTCCTGAAGTATTGTTTCTCGATGTTTAGCTGACCAGCTGCAGGCTTACCAGCAAGCAGTCACAAAGCTCGAAGTAGAGATGGTACGTGCTTTGTATGCTCTACTGTAGTAACATTGTGACCATCTTAATAAGAATTTTCAAATAAGTGGCCATATAATCAGCGAACTACACTCATTTGCAAACAAAGTTGGTTCTTGCGAGAGACTCACCTGGAACCCAGCTGAATCTCTCGTTTGTGATGTTTCCAGGCGACTGAATGTGCTGCACCAGGCCGCCTCATGTTTCAGTAGCTACGATATTCCAGGTGAGTCTCTCGCAAAAACCAAATTTGTTTGCAAATGAGTGTATTTCGCTAATTCCGTGCAATTTGGTTTTAAGTAGAACATAAGGTTGACGGAAACTCGGGGACTGCGCCTACCTGATGAGCCCCAAGAAGGGCAAAACCGGTCGTGGGCTGTCGAAGAATTTTCAGCAACCTTATGAGTAGGCCATATAATCGTTTTGACAGCAACACAAACATTCCAATGAAACCTAAAAAAGCACTGGTTTCACTGCCGGGTTGAGTTTTGCTTTTGACACCTCAGAGGCATTGTCACGAAGGCTGTTACTTATTCATCCAACGCTGGTTGTCAGCTCCGGATGCCGTAACGCATCTTCCGTTATCGAGACCAAAATACTCCGGCCCCCTATGCGCTTTGTTGAAAGAATCACCTCGGAATCCTCATGCCTTCATATCATTGTTGGTATAATTATTGAATTAGCTGTTGATCAGATGGCGGTCAATCTATTCGCAAACACTTTATCGTCGTTCAAGGAGACATCGCCAGTGCCTAACTGGGTGGTTGATTCCTCGATTCCGGCTTGCGGTTTTGCAGTTGTTAAACCGTGTAACGACCAGTCAAGTTACACGTAACAGAAACCATTTAAAAACCTCATACATGCAAACCAGAGAAAAGGAAATACTCACACAACCGTGAAGCAACATTGTCTCCCCGAATGATGACGAAACACGTTCAAGCAAGTCGCCACTAGACCAGCAGCCAACTAACGCATCCGAGCTACCACTCTCCCGACAAATCGCCAACACCTAATGAATATTAGCCAGTGATCATTCGATCACATCAAATTCAACAATGTAACTTCAAGACCAAACGCGTCAAAATTTGATGAATGCCATGGCTTCAAATAGCCGGACGTTTGAAAGAGCAAACCTTTGCTTTGAAGCAGGAAATAACAGTCCGTCCGGGAGTCAAATATGTGAAAGTATGTTGACAGTCACAGTGCACTTACAAAAAAGAAACGAATTTGCTTTTTTGGCCCCTCCTGCAGAATAAGGAAAGCTTAATGGAGTACTGTGTATGACATAAGTTGCATCGTTTCGTGTTGACTACCGTTTCATCTCTTTCCGGAGCATCATCCTAACAGGACCGACTTAGTTGTTTTCTGATTCGTGGAATACTACTGTGCTAGCTTACAATATACGATTTGAGGTACTAAAATTACAAAGCGAACATTTCGCATATCTGTCTACTAGGACATCGGTTGAGTATGGGAACTGCCGAACCGTGGCTTTATCGCCATCAAACCTATTCGCCGACATGGTACACTGCGCAGCACTTTCACTCAAATGAAAAGCTTGGGCACAGGTTGATCGACAAGCCAATAGTCACAACTACCCGTCATGTAAAAAATTCCGCACACAATACACACCCTAGTCAGGTTAGTTTTAGCATTCGTTTGAAGTATAGCCCACAGCGTATGATGGATCAACACTGCTCTTTGGTCAGATCAACCAATACCCGAATGTCATAATTCCAAAAGGAGTTATTTGGCAGCTGAGATCGTCTAGAAGATAAGATCCGTAATGGCATAGTAATGGAACAGAGTATCAAAATATAATGTTTATACATCCCAACAGTATCAAGAAAACAAACGTCATTTTGCCACTCATTCTACTCGATCAAAATAAACTGACGTGGCTTGAATACTCAGGAAGGTACACGTAAGAGCTCCCTTGATAGGAAAGTTCAGTGGCTGGGAAGATCATTAGGTTGCTAGTATGCGTGTAATTCCGCATAGGGGACGGATCAAGCAAAAATTCGCATGTGCTATGACCAGTATAGAATTTCAAAGCTACCCACTCGATGTTCTTGTCCACCCCAAGGAAGGAATGCACACTGATAGGCAGGCAACGCCTTCCCAACGCACATTTCACCATTGACCTACGCGCGCGCCACAGATAAGGGTGTGCCATCTTTTTGTAGGCCAGCTTCAAAGACATTGGGGGAAATCTGCCTGCCTTCAGCTGGTATCCAGCGATAACTAGATTATAAATAGAAAGTGGAGAAAACGGAGTGCTCAACAAATGAAAACAGTTTGCTTCACAATAGGGATAAAAGCTTTCCTGGATAAACCAGGTGATACACCGCTATGTCATAGAAAGAACTGTCACCTAGACAACCCACAGAAATATAGGACCCACTTGTGGAAGATTAAACTTTCTGTTTCAACTCTGTATATGGAAGACCTTATTACTTCAGATAGTTCCTAAAAGATGAAAATTATGGCCGCTCTGTTTTTCTTAGAAATCCAGAGGTGCACAAAATCCACAACTATAGATTTCACCTGGGTGTGAACTTCACTTCTTTAGTTTTTAGTGTAGACTGGCTTGGACGGTTTGCAGAATCTTTTGTTTTTGGCCATAAACTTTTAAATGCCGAAATGAAGTGCCACATAACGCCTAAAACTCCATAAGCACCATTCGCTTTTTACCCACAGCTTCCACAAATTACGGTATGTTTTCAGGAAAGCCAGCGGAGGTTTCTTTGGAACAGATAGCTTTCGGCCTGGGGATTACTTCAAACACACCCACCCTTAGGAGGAAGGCTCTCAGGGCCAAGGAAGAGCACTATCTGGCTTCCCGGGTATCTGCATTGCTGCACAAAGGAATAATCACAACGGTAGTACCGTTTTTATCATCCCGGACCTAGCGATCAGCAACCAGACTAGACTTTGATATCACAAAATGCACTTGGAAACTGTCCTTCGGTATTCACGCTACCTATCTCCTAATGCCGCCAGTTTGGTTATTTGGTTACCGTGTACAGTAGAGTTGGCTGGTAGTTGTTACACACACTTAACTGCCGTCACTGTGATGATTAAATCTATCAGAAAGGAAGAATGTTGTGGGGCATGGTACGATTATCCGACAATCGCAACAGATGCTATTGTCGTATTAGTTTTCTCTCACTCTCGCCCCAATAAGCATATTGATTTCAACATTTTTTTGAGCTCACCTGGAAGGCATCAGAATTAGTCGTTAGTAATATGTGAAATTTAATAAGTCGATTGTCACAGTGTCGCCTGATGTGTCTTAATCAGACATAGCCAAGGCTGTTGAACGTATGGTGGATTTGTGTGTGACGTCTTTTCTGTAAGCTGGTAAAAACATCACCAGAAACCAAAATGCTACCGGTGAATGAAGCAAATTATTCTTGGGGATGTTGCCTGATGTCGGAAGAGAGAATATTGCCGAACACCTTAGACTGTATATAGCCTATTGGGTTCTGTGAACTTATAACTGCTGACAAACGGTTACTCGGAAAAAAGTCCAGTCCAATTCTGAAACATGCGATTATTGATTGAATCTACAATAAGCGTCTGTGTTAGTGATCTAGGAGAACAACCTGAACCTAATGGTAACGCATAAACAAGAATTATTGATTATATATATATATATATAATGTATATTCTAACTGCTGGCCAGGAGGTCGTGGGTTCGAGACTCTCCAGAGTTTTGCGAGATGCGCACTGCGGATGACTTCCAATAAGGATGAAACAGCTATACAGTGCTTCTCGGCTTTTCAGCATAGATCGGCTCCAGTACTACCCACTTAGCGTGACTACTCGATGCATTTCGCGAAATGAGGTTATTTGTCGTTCAACTGTTGCACATCGGCTTCATACAGCTAAAGTAGGTTGGTATTATTGGTGGAATACACCAAGTTTAAAATTACACTGGTGTCTACAAGAGACCCCAGTGAACCCCTTGCCTCTGATGTTCCTCGACTAGTAGAATGCACCTGCCAGATGAATTCCAGAGGGAAAATAACGATAATGGACTATCAAAGGGTTCTCGGCAACCTCATAAGTAGCATGTTATTTCAAGTTTGGGATAATATCCTATATTTCCAAAACAAACCCCAACGGACTCAACTCTGCTATGGTTTATTGTTGCTACCCAATGGACACCCAAACTTCACGTCTCCAGGGTAGGGTTTTGAATTGCATGGGTAGTTTTTGTAACTCTGGTGTCCTCTGGACACTGATCTGTTGATGTGTCTACATAAAAAACCCTATTATAATCTGGAAAATTAACGCCTGATGCATTGAGTTAACTATCTTCATAATACTGATGTGATAAAGTGCTCTTTCTCCCCGAACCCAGAAGTTCCTTTGTTGGATCAAGAAACAGCTCATTGTGTAGAATTATGTTTTGTAGTTAATCCTCTAGATGCAATTTGAACAACAGCTAGGTGTAGAAGGTATGGTGGTTCATTCAATCCATTTATTTTTTCACTGAATTAAGCGATAGATACACCTCGAAAACGTGGATTATCTGTCACATTGACCTTACTGTCCCACAAGTTCCTCCACTGACATTCTGATTCGTACGAGCTTTTTTCCTAGAACACAACATAGACTTGTTTGTGAGAGAATCCAGGAAGTCAGTTACTGTCCGGGAGTTTCTATGACAGACATGATAAACTCCAGTGAGTTTCCTCCTTTTACACAATACCCGAAATTGCTTAACGCGACTCTTATTCATTATGTTAAACCACTTACCCTGACTTGCCAGAATAGAGGCCTGTATCACACAGAACCTCAAAAGTGCTCACAATGATCTCCACACCATCATAAGGAAGATGGGTAATATGTCCAACATGTGGTGCCCACTTTCCTGGAAGCACATCTTCCTTATGACGAGACCGTATGACATAGAGTTTCCTGTCAGCCTGTACAGCGTGCGGTGGTGGTTTGTCACCTCGGAAGATTGGAAGCCAAGATAAACTGGCTTCTCGGTAGCCCAACATTGAATTCGGTTGTCAGGCTGAATAAAGGAGGATAACAAACTGACACACTGACATATATATATATATATATATGCAGTGGAAGGCAGGCGAAATTTTAATATTCTGGGTGAATCCTGGTCTTGGAATATGTAAGCTTTTCTTACGCAGATAAGATTCATTTCACTACTGCAACGGATCTAACATAAGTGACCCCATCAACCGTTTGTTTACTTAATGACATAAATATGCGGTCTAATAAGTAGCAGGAAGACGGACTGTTTATACCTTAACTGTCTGTTTGTCCAAGTCTAAGAGAGACAGTCAAGAAAGCTCAAGTACATCTGAACTCGATTTCATTACTCTGACAGGAAGGTGCCATCTGGCCAAAATTCGAAAGATCAGCATCTGCCTCTGCATACATAGCTGATCGGTTGTCTTGATTTCTCATTCTGTCAATAGTACAGATAGAACTGGATGTACTCACGCTCCAAAATGAAGTAAATCACTTTCATATAGAGTTTCTCCGCAGAACTTACCCGGGTGGAGTGACCGCCTCAATTCTGGCGCTGCTTCATTGGTTCTGACTCATATGGAATAGGCGACCACCCAATGAATTATAACGACAGGCACCAAAGCGAGTATCCATGTACACCTTCACCACTTTTAACCATCTGGGGATGTTCAACTAGTACAAGTAAAGTTTACGTTATCTTCATAAACTACTCACAAGGTTGCTGAAAACTCCTCGACAGCTCACGAAAAATTTGGGTTCAAGTAGAACATAAGGTTGACGAAAAACCGGGGACTGCGCCTACCTCATGAGCCTCAAGAAGGGCAAAACCGGTCGTTCGCTGTCAAAGAGTTTTCAGCAACCTCGTGAGTAGTTTCCTTTATGAAAAATATACTGCAATTTCTCGAAGATCGTATCAACTGAAGAATGAGGTGGCCCTTGTGCAGCACATTTAGTTGAAGGATATCATAAACGAGATATGCAGTTTAGTTCCTCAACAAACCAAACTGATATGCAAATAACTGTATTTGTCGAAATTTACGTATTCGTATTTTGATGATAAGAACAACAGACTGACACAGTCACGAAACTAGCCACCCCTTGAGACGACCACATTTGGCCACCAGCAGTTGCCATAGAGCGATCATAGTTAGGTACCAACGTTCAAGCACTTCGTTTTATTTCTATAACATAAGTTTGGCCATATATGTTACGTGACTAACGGTGGGAAATTTTACTAATTTGAGATCTTCTGGTCAAGGAATCGAAACAAGTTGATGATAATCCATTCATTGAATACGGTAAATGGGGTTAGAATTTAGTAAATGAAAACGGAGAACGAGATAAATGACTTTTGTTTTATACAATAAACTATCGCTTTCGAACAGACAATGAAATCTAAGTAGTTCATTTAGCTTATTGATTAGTATAGGATTAATGGCTACCAGTAATGGCACATCAGCTGCACTTGCAATATTAAATAAACTTATCAGTTTTAGTAATTCGTTAGAAGCATTCTTCAACACGAAAATGCTTTTCTTCTAGCCTCCTACCAGTTGCAAACTTCGCGCGATCAAACTGTGGTACTCGTTGCACTACCATTGCGCTAGTAGACGTTAGGTAGTCACCCACAGAAATTGGGGATTTTGTGCATGAAGGCCTGTAATAAAGCAATTTCAGTCGAAAATTCATCCTCAACTCGAAATTGTTACGGCGACTGAAAATATTACTTGAAAACAGCGTCAAAACTTCACTAATATTCACTCATGTAGACGAAGAAGCTTGTGATCATGCTTATGAAATAGCGTTGTGGAATACTGATTGCTGTTCGATGCCGCACCTTTTAACTGCCTTGTTGCATGCGATCGAAAGGAAGTATTGCCAGTCCCTTCGAATTCGGACCCCGTTTAACGGTGGACGTTTGTTCGATCGTATGCCAGTATCTATCAAACTCACCCATTATAAATGTTGATTGGTAGAGCCATAACTTTGCCCCATAAACTGTGTAGTACATTGGCAATTCTGACTGAGCTTCCTGGCCTCTCTTATGGAGGTTTCCTCTGCATATGGCTCGTACGCATGCCACTGAATTCGCAATGCAGCCTGACTGATAAAATTCATTCGAAAGGGTACTGATGGGTTCAGTATAGGCGCAAAATATTATAGTCCCCAAGTGCATCAGACAATATCTTATGACAAGTGCGTACCTTGGATAAAAGATGTGCGCCAAACAGAGAGCAACTGGTTGCCACACAAAACTTGGTTCCAAAGGCGAACATATTCTAACCATCACTTCGCAAACGTACATGCAGTGGTTACTACACAGAATCAATACTCCAGAAGACTCAGGCTGTCATAAGACTGTGCTTTGTAGCTGCTACGGTTTTCGTGCATATGCACCAGTTTCAGGATACTGGCTGATTGTCTTGTTTAGTATTACAAATGTCTGGTTAGACTTGTCACATTTCTAGGTCGTGAGGCAGTGCAACTCAGAGTAACTCGAAAAATGATTCCTATGTTATCATGACTTATGAGAAACTGTAAGAGTGTTTCCCACCGACAGAATGTCAGAACTGCCCCGATACTGATAGGTACATACTTTGAACCATAGGTTATCAGAAGAATGCTGTCTGGATGGATACGGACGCATACGGATAGCTGACGCGGGTGGAAACTGATACGAGCCAACAGCAGAATTTTGCCTTACACATAAGTTGTAAGTGGATTAAACGGCATTCTGATGAATCCTACAGTCAAATTACAGAGTAAAACATCGCAGTCTACGAATGTTTAGGTTTTATTCATATTAGACCTTTAGTGATGTGTTTTGTTTGGCGCTACTGCATCCTGGTTAACATCGCAAGGCAATTAGCCCATTCTGCAATCCATTTGGATCTGTGGTTTTGGGCATAAACTTACTGAAAATCCAGGTGCAAATGAATCAGCTCTCACATTAGTGAATTCCAGTTAAATGTGACACCGTCATAAGAACATGTGGCACTGATTGGTTAGCACACAATACCGGGATATGTGGAATGTGAGTGCTATGCCTGACCCAACCAACGACAAGAGTCCACGTAACCATATACTTGTGTTTTTTATTCAGCATTGTCCACCTCAGAAATTCAATTCAGTCACATAAAACGTGAGCTGAAAGTGCATGTGTGTCGTCCAATCGCCGGTAGGCTTACGAAAGTGGTGTGCACATTCGCTTGACAACTGCTCACGGTGTCTGCAACCATGGTATGTCAGAAATAGTCATTTTTAAGTCACAGAATTTGAAGCATACCAACCTGTGTATATCGCATGCCGCTGAGCGCTTTTCCATCCCGAAACCAAGTCGCACTATTATTTTTGTGTCCTTATCTTTGCGGGACATGTATAAGACGTCGTATATAGCAGTAGCTCTCAAGCTCACACACACTTTTCAGCATACTGAACAAGGTAGATCTTCGTTCGACGTTGCCTAACTCAAAGGACCCTTTTGAAACTTAAAAACGTCTGTGCTGCAACAAAACGGATCTCATCAGCTTCACTTACAGGATACTGTGGACACAGCCAGCTTTGCTAAAGCCAGGACTGCAAAGCCGGTCGCTTTCATTTCACCTTGAGTTCTTTCCAAAAGTAATCCATGTAGTTGGGAACTTCTGGTACGAAGCAAGATATAATCATCTGCATTGTCGAGCACCGGTCCTCCTGGTAGCCGGGGAGGCAAGATTGTTGGTTGAAGTGCTGATAGAACCCGATGACATAGTGAAGCATACATCGTCCCGACCACTGGCCTTTTAGAGGCTCAATCACCAAGGCCTTGCTTGCAACAACTGGTTTACTGAAAGTAGTTTACCAGAAACTTACCATTAGCGACAGACGGTTAGCTAGTGCACTTAATTTAAATCGGACTACTCTTCAAGGGCAGCAGAGTTTTACACAAGTGCAGACAGTTTTGGAAGAAACCAAGTAACTTCTACACAAAATGATATTGGTGACTACATTTTGTTCCAGATTGTGTATGTGTGTCCTTTAATGCGATTTGACCTTAAATAGAAAGGTATGATTCGGGGGCAAAACTCCAAGACGCATCGTAAACGGGGTTGAAAAGGTCGATATAGTGGACCTGATTTGTTGCTTTCCCTGGGCCGTAATTTAGAAACTCATAAGTTATGGATGGCAGTGCAGTGTTCAAACAAGTTATGTGGCCAAGCATGGGTTCGAATCTGCATACTAAGATAAAACTTGATGAGTTTTTCATCTTATATGAGTTATATCAGGCAGTGATTACTTTGTTCCACTACGTTGTGTGTGTTCTAATTCTTTTATGTCTCTTGAAACCCAACCGGGCAGGAGACAGAAGCTGCATGGCTCTTAGAGTCAATGGCTTTTGCAATCTTCTGCAGGCTTCTAATGGAAAATTCCGCCTTGCTGGTGGTGGAAATTTGGTAGGGGCATGTTTCAAAGCCGATTTTTCCATGCTACCCTCACATAAATATTACAGAAGTAGTTTTCCGCCATGAACTACTGTTCATACGCCTTTCTCTGATGTCAAGGGAGGTTGAGTGGATGGTAGCCAAAAAGATTGGATTATTTTTTCAGCTCTCAGATGATAAGGATGCTTGATCGATTTTTTCACACTACTGGCAATTAACTTTACCATAAAAATCCTAATATTCAAAAGCACGCATCATCTGATGAATATTTGGATAAAAAGTGTATCTGGTCCTGCTAAGGAGGACATTTTTTGTTTGTCCTCGTTTTTGCGTGAAATTAAGACTATTTGTGATTTTTTGAGACGTTGGGAAAATAAAAGAGAGGCCAAGTCAGTTCGATGAATGTTAATATGATGTTTTGTTTTAGTATTTCTCAGATATCTCGCATTGTCTTGGTTTCTTAGAGATTGTTGCTCCTGACTCGAGAAGGTAATATTCTCGGTCGTTTTGTAGAATGTACTCGCCACTCGCTCGTCCTTTGCACTGGAAAATAGTGGTGTTATCTTACAAGCCCTCTCTTTGAATGCCTTTCTATAATTACATAGTTTTCTGAGAAAATATCTTCTGAACACCATCGTAAATGTGTAAGTTGCCTAATTTTTCTTAAACCATCGGATTTGGCATCGTTTCCACTCATGTGAGCATTGACAAATGGAACTGTTTCTTTTGCATTCTGTTCGTTGGAAACTTTCACCGGTTCGAAACGCATTTCACATTCCCTCGGGTCTCGAAGGTTCAACGTGACCACCCGTTTCCAAACAACTGACCTATTAGCATTCAGACACTGCTTCATAATAGTTTCTCAAGATTGTACAAGTTGGTCCCCATATGCGAGAATGCCTGCTTACCACAAAGAAAACTCCGATTTCCCGTCAATCTTTGGAATATCACTTCTAGGTAACAATACTGCAAACCCTTACTAGTTTGCTCGCCGATAACCGCGCCGTATATTATATGTCCTCATATAAATTGCCCATTTAGTTCTTAGACGTTGTGGAGAAATGTACAACTGTACGCTAGTCGTTTTTGGAATTCATAGACGGCTCTTCATTGCCAGTCATAGTGTTCCTTTCCAGCTTCTTGCTGAAATGAATGGCAAGTGAAGTTTTCTTTGAATATTGCTCAGATCAACTTTGCTACACTTCAAATTCAAACCATGTGCCCGAGTGACCAGTCGTCTGTACTAAAATCAAATTCCAAGTTTGATACCCCATGCTTGTTTGTTTTCACCTCCCCCCTCCAACTTGATCATTTGTGTGGTCCTTGTTTTATATCTGTGTAAGTTTGTTGAGGATTCTTCTGAGTGTTTGTGACTAGCACATTTCAAAGGCATGTGTAGATTAACAGGCTACTTGCAATGTTCCGAAAAGCAAAGGTGTTTTTCATCACAGGTTTGCATAACACTGTCGATTGTTAACAAAGTTTATCCTCAAATCCCGATCCCGTGAAATACTACGTAGTCATCCTATCTACTATTCTGTGTCAGTTTTTCCACCTAAAAACCGTTTTGGTAAGGATTTGGCAACATTCTCTGCTGCCAAAGTTAGCGTGCTATTAAACTCCATTTACTCACTTGTAAAAGTTCCCAAATGTTTTGGCGCAAAACATCAAATGTGTCTGCTTTTTTGCTGCATTCGCCCTCCGAGTAATACACTGGAATGCGAGAAGCTGGAGTACCAAAATTCGGTTTTCCAACGTGAACATAGCAAGCCAGAAGAATATTTTGAGGATGACAACTACATCGGAAGCCCACCTAACACAGTGATTGACTAACGGATACTACCAGGTCTGTTCAAGTTCGAGCGAGAATTAGTTGTATCCTCTCGGTAGTCAGTTTGGAACCAATTTCTTTTGGACCGTCCGCTTTCCACCGAACGGTTGATCTGTTTGTTTGTAGCGTCCGTACAGGTTTCTGGACTTCATTAGTTCATATTTCTAAGCTTCGATACCTCAACATTTGGAAAGTGACGAAACTTCTGCAACAATAAGGGTGACATCATGCCAAAACAGTGCATTGGATCGCACGTTCTCACCATAACTACGGCATGCCCACTTCTGACAGGTGTCTTGGACGGTTTTCTATATTTCTTGATCGGTTGAAAAAGCAAATATTGAGCCTGGTCGGGTTTTTGGCCCTGTTCTTCCGGTTAAGGCATTTCTTTTGAGGATCTCAGCATCCTGACATACTTTTGATTTGTATTAGTCCTAATGTTCTCCAGGGCAGTTTAGCCTGGGGATGGCAGGTTTGCCCTCTGTAATTTAAACACAAAACACTTCTGTTGATAAACCCTCCCTTCTGATTGCCAACAACCGTCACTTGTTGGCGTGGCTGTCCCAAAAATACTCTCTTGGCTTAGCAGTCTTACATCTATTCTATTCACACTGGAATGAATTGCACATTCACCGCCTAAGTCTTAAGTTGCTGTGGCTTGATTCGTAGTCCCCCTCAAAAAATCAAGTTTCAAATCCGTCTTTTGCCCCGGCGGCCAGTGCATGCACCACTATTGCTCTTTTCTTCTACGGGTGAATAACCATCTACGCTTCTCGATACGGTGATTATTCTTCATGTTTCTCACACAGTCTGGTGTGAGATTCTCTGACAGTATGTTCTATTTACAATGAGCCATGCGTGAGCCTCAATTCTATCGGCTTGGAGACAGCCCTACAAACTCATCAGTGCACAGTGAAGTGTTCCGCTTATGGATAGCCATTAAGAAGGACAGCTTATGAGACGGAGAATTAGTGCTATCTACTATTGGTCTCATAGAGATGTCTGCTTGGTGGAGTTTCGACAGTCCATAAACCGTGGTCAGAGTGTACTTTTGGGACTGCAATCTTTAACTCGGACACTTTATCCACATCTTAATTACCTAACATCTTCGACCTTATTTTTATTCATTATCAACACAACTATTTGATTTAGATGAGAGCTCTTCTGATCCTACATAAGTCAAGAGTGAGTGAATGAGTAATGAACGAATAAAAACACCACATCTTCATTAAATATTCTAATAAACCAAAACTCTTCACGTATGCCGATGCAAGCAGTCACCTGTTAGCGCTGTCCAGTGAGCGGACAGTCTTTTGGGGTGCGTGTTTATGTGTGGAGAACAAAGGAGGCAGATACAGGCTTGGAACTTCTATGTCCAGCATAATATATCATAGCAATCCACTTGATGTTCTCCTCCGCCCCAAGGGAGAAGTGCGAAATTTTGGGTCGGTAATGCTTTTCCGACACACATTTCATTGTTGATCTCCGCGCGTGCTACAAACAAGGGCGTGCCATCTTTTTGTACCCCGGCTTGAACGGCGTTCTGAGCAATCCGTCCACCTTCAGCCGGAAGCCAACAGTAGCTATAATATAAAGCGGATGTACAAAAAGAAAGTCTGTGTACCACGAACAAAACCGGTTTGACATCAGCTCGAGAATGACCTAACTAACAACCTGAATAGAAACTTTGATGGCCAAAGCTATCGGCTTACTTTGGTTGCATGGTTGCTCGCTTATTATTGGGTTGATCGCTTATTATAGAAACGTTTCCAAAAACAGGCTACGGAGTGGATACGAATGAATCCCGACGGTTCCGGTTCTACTCATGAGATATGAAACCAATACTTGTTCCAGGGAGCTCAGGCAATGAGACATTTTCGACCATTTGTTTTCCTTAAAAAATTCAGTGTTGCACCTAAAAAAATACCCAATTCGACCTTCTTGTATATAGATTTTACAGCGACCTATTCCAGATAATTTGCAGATAGTTGCGATTCGGCTAGAAAACTGTATTCTAGCAGCAGTTTTTCGATGTCAAAATCAAGTAGACCGTTGAACTAACACACAAAAGACCTGTCACACGACACCGAAAACCTCTAATCAGACCTGATCTTGCTCGCAGCCCCAATATAGGTCGGGTATTTCGTTCAAGAAAACCCCAGGGGAAAAGTTACTCTCTAGACAACTTTTAGAGAGGTTTCGATGCTTGCACTTACTTGCAAGAAAACAACTCGAGCAAGACCGTGTAAAAGATATTTTACGCTTTCCGTCTCACGGTTGCCATGCTATTTGAAAGTACTGAAGACCGAAAACGAGTGAAGTGTTGTGCAATTTTCAAACGACTTCGTGTTTCTTTATGGTTTTTCTCTGATTGGACTGGATGGGTTGAATCGCAAGCTGTTGTTTGGAATGGCCCAAATGATATGAGCTGACGGCTACCATACAGGCTTCCTATGTTGGTGCAGGAACTGTAGAGAGTGGAGGACTTATGCAAAATCCTCCCTTACTCTGGAAGATGCTGAAATCGCAATCAGTCGACCGATTTGTTAATAATGCGTAGGAGACAGTGCATATAGAGAAAAAACCATCTCACCTCAGGGATGTTCTCATACCACGAATATGTAACCTAATGAGACGCACTACTCACAATAAAGGCCAAACGCCTAATCTTGCAGTACAGCCTTGAAATCAGTGAATTCACCCGAGTTGCCGACGTTCTTTAACAAAGTTACCAAAGGGTATGCTGATAGCGGTAGTTAGCTTTACTTTCTTACGCAATTGGCTAAGATCAGTAAGAATCACCGGGCTAAGCAACGCAAACATAACGAACTTAAGATCGACGAACGGGCATTCAACAAGTGGGAGCTCAGGCCGCTTGCATCGTTTGAATTATCGCCTGTAAAGATTTCTCATCTGTGCTTCATTATTTGTCAGCTCTTCCATGCCAGTAAGTTCAACTAAAGTAACAAAACCTCGTCACCTGGATAAATAACGGAAGGCAGTTTTGTTGGAGCACGTATTTTTCTTCATGAACTGGAAGCAAGACTTTTGTACGAATATTTGCCTATTGCTGCCTTCTTCTAGGAACAGTTGTTCCCTAAATAAAGGCTTTATTGTTGGTCACTGGCGAATTGTTTTCGCGAAACAACAAGTGAACTTTTTTCAGAGCTGAACAATTTACTTCATTGGGCACTCCTGTGAATCTGGACCCAGCCGACCACGCAGACGAGGCAGAAATCCAAATATTTAAAGACGCGGTGGGGCCGAGCAAAGCCGCATAAGTTGCCAGAATCCCATCAAACATGGCAAACGATCTCGAAGTTTATGGAATAGAAACCATCCTGTTAATCGATTTTGTCTATTGCTGTTATTGATTTATTGCAGTTTTTTGTTGTTTTACGCGGTTGGTGAATGCTGCCTATGTGCGGAATCCATATCTCAGGCTTTGTTGTTATCCTGTTCTCTCTGTACAAACAGATACTTTAGCATCCGCGACTGAAAGTTATAGAGCATGCTTATGTGCGTCATTGACAGCGTAATCCAATTATTGACAAGGCTCAAGGTCGTAGAAATCCTTGGAAAACGTTACCAACGCAACCGAAACATCTTATTTCACCACGCTGTGCTGTGACTTTAAACGTTTCCATGCTTACGTATGGTTAGTTCTAAGGATGGTTTCACTCATTGCAAGCCAGAACAAAGTTTCTGCTGTCAGTCAGCCAGTGATTATGACTAACAACGGAGAAACGATGCTTCATATCACCCAAATAAACCGAACTGTATCTGATTTGGTCGCTAGTGTTGAGTACTTTTTGGCAAGTAACTCGTTTTCGCCGAAAACTGATGTTAACTTTCAACCGAGTAATCTCACTATTTTTCTTTTGGTTTCTGAACTACTAATAAATATCTGTTACCAGAACTGAACCGATCCAAATTTTTATGTGCTGGCATAATGCTGTCTAATATAATATGTATTTTGTTACTTCGTTACTTTTACTCTGGCTTGTTCAAAGATTTTCCTATTGGTGGAGAGAAACCCTTCGCTGTGAAAAAAATAAGCTTCCTTCTAGAATGCTGCGTTGGTGAGAACGTGTTGAAAGAGCATTCATGATAATGTATTTTGAAGCCAAATCTGTTTTCGGATCATCCTTGATTGGTTCGATACACTTGCTACTTATGTACATAATTTAGAAATGCCTAGGCTACGCACATGCAAAGTCCGGAACAATTAGCTATGCAGGGAATTTTACTGACGCTGATATTACAGACAACATCTTGATCGCATCAGTCGCTCTATTACCTCCGTACAAACCATTAGTATGAGTAACAGGTAGAAAGGACCGCAATGTTTTGCACGCACGACCCTGAAGCCAAAAGCATGAAGGTCATTATATCGGCGACAGCTCCGCGTGCGTAAATCGTTAGCTATGGAAAGGGAACCAAGTATTCTGTACCGGATTTTGAATTCGTGCTCACGGCCTACCCTCTCACTATCGTCAGCCGAGTACGATATAATAGCACAACCACCCTCGATTTTCCTCAAGAAATCAACTAAGACATGTGTCTCTTGTTTTCTGTATTAACTAATAGCGGAAACGGCCGGTAACAACGAACTGTTTTTATCTTCTACTTGAATATGTTTGTAAATTCTGGATAAGAGAGTGGAGTACGATTAAGAGTGTTCTTCCATGCTCCCGCCTGAATTTCAAGCCAAAAATAAGAAAACGTATTTGGACGAGTGCTACCTCTTAAGTTGGAGTACGCTAGACCAAATTGTCCTAAATTAAATACTCCAGATATGAATTTCCACAAGGAAGACTGTGTACGAACTATATCTCCATTCAGTTGGGCAAATCCGTCTCACGCTAGAAGCCAAATTTCTGCTGCGGAGCAACAGAGCTATGAAAGTGGGTATTCTGTACATTCCAGGTTATTTTCTAACTACAAAGCTCATGACAGATTGAACCGCTTTTCTAATTAACGAACTGTCAAGAAAAGTGAGTTTGTCTGCTGTTACTGCTCATGAAAATTGCACTTGATTGTGGTCAAACCTATATCCAAGATTGTATTGAACATTTCCATGCTGATTCGGATGGACGATATGTACCGATTGCTTACTGGTCCCGTGCTTATTCATTTATTCAGATGCATTTACGACGCAAACTATGTAAGTTTCAACGCGAGCTTCCACAAGAAGCAGGCAGTGCACTCCAGAATCACTGGAAGAAGATCGGAAGTGAGCTGTAGTGCTCCCACAAAGCACATGGTCTATACGCACTTGAATTCAATCGCACAACGTTGGGCTTCTGTTTTGAAGGTGAACGTTCACATACACGAGCTATGCTTGACGGAATGGTTAAAACTGTTGGTAATATACAGCCTCAGTCCAAATTTGGACAGCGGTTTAAGAGTTTGCAGCAATCGCATTCGGAAGAATGGCTTTTAACTGTAAATTAAGGAAAACGTAATTCCATTCCATCAGTTGTAATGTTTCTTCGGGTAAATGCTTTTAAATCAGCCCTAATCTTATTTTAAATTATCATGTTGGCTTCCTCTACAGATGAACGACAAAATAATTGCCAACATGACACTGCCATGATCTACTTTCGGACCCACAGATACAGGTTGTCGGACTCACTGGTTCAAAAGTATGCATTTAAAAGGATTGCTTACCTTGATTTGCCCGAGTACAGGCCTGTATCACAGAGCACCTCAAAAGTGGTCACTTCAACCTCCAAATCATGAAAAGGAAGATGGGCAATATGTCCAATGTGGAGTGGCCACTTTCCTGGTAGTACGTCATCTTGATGACGAGCCCGAATCACATAGATTTCTTTGTCAGCCTCCACAGCGTGAGGCGGTGGTCTATCACCTTTATAGATAGGCAGCCAAGACAAGCTAGCTTCTCTGTAACCTAGCATTTTTGTGTGTGCTCTAGTCTAAATAAAGGAAATAAAAAAATGAACAAAACTACTTCAAAACTGCCATGAATGACAATGTAAATTTGATGCAGTGGTTATGAAAACAAACCACACCCAGGTCAATAAATGTGTGCTTAAAAAGTTATCTCACGGGATCGGTTACATTAATGGTCTAGCTCTACTGCTCACTTTCCCATATCGGATAAGTGAAACCGCAAAGCATAAAGTCCCGGTTTAAAAAAAAGAACAAATATGTCGGTGGTAGTTATACAAAGTCAAGAAAAACTAGTATGATATACACTTTCTTGGCCCACCCCAAAATCGACCACTAGCACGATGGGAAAAAGGGAGACGAAAGCCGGTCTTCTTTCGTATCAGACAACCACTGATAATACTAGCTCATCACAGTTTTCTGGTCTACGCAAACTGCACATCTCACATGGTCAGTGGGAAGCTAATGGACATTGAATCCAAAGATTATACCTCCACAAAACCTGCTAGCAAACCAGATTTTGGACGTGAACTTGCAGTGGCACGAGGTTTTTAAAGTCGTGCGGGACGCGGGGACGTCTGTTTGTGGTGCAACTCAGTCATTTTATCATCAACATTGTTCCGATACTACATATATACATACATATATATATACACCACATATATTATATGTTATGCATGTATTACATACACCGTGCGAATAAAACCCAAAGCATTAGGCCCTTGATAAGAATATGGAGTTCCTGGGAGCCCGGACACATTTCGTTCGATCACAGCCACAATCCAACTCGACACATTATCTTCTTTTTGGTGCATGTACAGACTAGGCAGCTTGTTGAACCTACAAAGTCAAATAAACGCACGAGTAAAAATGCTGGAAGCGCCCGTGGGCTTTTTGTTTGATTCTTGCAACAAGCCTCTGAGAAACTCTTGTCAGTAGCCATTCAGAGATCTCAATGGCTCACTGATATCCGGCAGCAAATAACTAGGAACAATTTGGTTGGCTGCCGGCTGCTTCCCAGTCGGAATGCCGACCTCTAACAGAAGCGTGATTCGTGAATAAAGGGTGTCGGAAGCATACGGGTTTGCCTCCCTAATCAAGCACCATTTAGCCTCTGGTACTGACAATCTTGGACCTACTTTTTTGGGGACAGCAATGAATTCACTGACCGGTGGCTGTTCAGGATATTTGCGTCGATCTCCGAGGATAGACCGTTGCACGCATTCGCTACGAGTAGCGAATGTGGCATCCAAGGAGGTGTCAGTCAGTAACAGGTTTTATAGTGTTACTGAATGTTGCCCCATGACGATTGGCCAAACTCAGATCCCTGGAAGCAGGCATGATTTCAACTCAGTAGGGACTGCATGGACATCTTCACACTTCATCGGATGTAAGAGCAGTAACATGTGCAGACAAAACACAGTATAGGTGCTCCTCGATTATGTTGTTCTGACTAGCAAGGGACATTACAGAAGCCTATAAACATAGTTCGGTAGTGTGACTGTATATTAGGAGATATCCACCAGCTTCTTCACAATAAGGGGTATCCGAAAGGGATTTTTGCCTTCTCGATTCTTGCTCAGTCTCGTCAACGATAAAATAATAGCGAGCATAAGAGGTCCCTCAAACTTCTGTTGTTTGCACCGTTCTTAGAACGAACCTTGCTGGTTCGGAATAAGCAGCTAACACCCCTTCAAAGGCGTGAGATGGGTAGGATACGAAGGCGTTACCGAATAAACCAATCGGTATACTTCCATCCCTTGGCTCATGATTTGCACAAAGTCACCACTCATAAAGTGTATTTTCTGAGCAGCTTTTTTTGCAATTCAGCTTGAAGCACTGAGGTTTGCTGCGAGTTCTACATATCCTGGTATTTGGACTAGCTCTAACGCAAGACTATCTGGTGAAGTCAGTGAACGAATCCCAGGGGCCCAAATCATTTAATCAGCTTGCCGCAATTATGCCTCCAAAAGGCACACCATGCGGTACCAAGGTGACAGTACCGTCACAGCAGCAGATCAGTGTGCAGTTATTTGCAGTCACTGCAGCTTGGTCTCAAGAATTTTCTAGAGCAGTAGAAATGTTATGGCAGATTACTGATTGGCGGATTACTGAATGAGGCCACAAGAGTACAGTACAATGCAGTATGTGTCTCGTGGTCCATCATCAGGCTGATGAAAATCTCATGTCCTGTTATCTAGCCAAGTCAAGTGTGGTAATGTCGATAGAGGAATCCAAGACTCATGTATTCGTTTGCTATATGTTTTGAGGGCTATTCGTGAAGCCGGTAAAGATCAATTGATCTGATAAATTAATGTCTAAAAACTTCTACCTGAGGACTAATGTGGCTGAACACAAATGCCTGACATCTCGGAATAGTTGCAAGAGTGAGA
Source organism: Opisthorchis felineus (assembly GCA_004794785.1). NCBI lineage: Eukaryota > Metazoa > Platyhelminthes > Trematoda > Opisthorchiida > Opisthorchiidae > Opisthorchis > Opisthorchis felineus. The sequence continues at coordinate 451,912 of SJOL01006347.1, read as the reverse complement.
CGCCCAGGATAACGATTTGAAGACAACTACATGACGAACACTGATATAACGAAAATATGGACAATGGCATCTCTTTGTTTGCTCCGCCTATTTCGAAATCAGGCGGCAAAAATGTGATCGAGTAAGGCACGGATTTCAGTTGCATATGTCGTTTAGCAACTCACACACAGGAAAGCCTTCCCGTAGATTATGTTGTCTTTGTTTCACTACGCACACATAGCTCCGCAAAAGACCTCCTACACCTCCCCCCACGTATTAGTTGGGACTTGTTACCATCTCATGAGCCTCTATAGTATGATCTGTATATGATCGCAGATCCAACTTCACCCATAATCTTCCGGGAAAAGCTACTGGTGAGTTTCCCTGCCAGTTAGCTTTTCGTGGTCATTCTGATTCCGCTGTTTGTGGTATACGTCCATATGTCCCATCCGAGTTTACTTGGTATTGACTAGATGAAATCGTTACAATTTGGGGAAATTATTCCATATTTCATGTGCATCTCTGCAAACCTAAGCTTCCAGCAGCTGAAATTTTAATTTTGCAAGTGTTCTTCTGAAGTTTGATACCGATTTTATTCGACAACCACAGGCAACGTTTGCTAGTATTGTCATGGAGAGGACCGAAGAATAAGAACAAAGTTTTTCCCAACTTCCTTAGTTCAAAAATGACATAGATATGCCCAGCCAACACCGGAAACGCCAGTCAAGTTGAAGGCGCCCATGTAGGGATTGTAGTGACAGTTCATGATTATATCCACTCAACGACCTGGCCAAGAAATGTGAGCCAGGGCATTTCTTCGAACCAAATTCGCGGCCTGTGCTCTGTCCAGGAAATCCAGTCCAATAATTTGTGGCCAAACTTTTATACGGTTAACTAGATTGCATGGAAATGTTGGTGTGATATCAAGGACCCGTCAATTAGCTTCACCATCACTGACAGCTGCAGTGGAAAAAAGATGTTGGCTCAGTCCGACTTTGCGCTGGCTGCTTTACAGGGATAAATCATGTGCTAGAAGTAGACCAGTATCTCGACAAATGCCCTCATTTGCATTCCAATTTGGTTTTCATGGGTGACTTACCTGAAACTCAGCCGAGTTCTCGTTTATGATGTTCTTCACTGTCTACTTACAGTTCCATAAGACTATCTTGCTAAGTGAACTGGAGGCAGACTTGCCAAATACGGACCTGTCTGAAGCATATATCTATCTACCCGTAGCATGAGGGATTTGGAAACTGTTAAAATTTAATGGTACTGATGACTTATTTCTCCACCTAACACACTACTCATAAAGTCGCTGAACTTTCTCGACCGCCAGGCTCCAGCAGCCTTCTGAGTAGCGTGCAGTGGCGAAAAATATACTGCGATCTATCGACTATCTTGCCATCTGAAATATAAGACAGCTTTTGTGGAACACATATACTCGGAGAATATCATGAACAAGAGACTCAATGCCCGATTAAAACTATCGTTGACACCGCTCGGTCACTATCCAAATTAGCTGGTTAATCTAAATTATGGACAAATACAAATGCTAACCCAGCCATATTTTTATCTCTACTTCACCTCATAAATCTAATTTCGATAGCTCAAGAAGGTTTTCATCTGTGTCGTGTTCTTTACTGGAGCTAAACTAACCATCTCTCAAAGGACATTGCGTGCTAGCTTCTCTTCTGTAATTTTCTGTTTTGGTGTTAAAAAGTATATTTGAATTGATCAACTGGTGGCAAAGCCTTTGCGACAATTGCTAAGCTCAGCTACTGATATAACCGTCAACTTTACAACCTAGTTATAAACTTTATTATCTGTCAGATCTGTTCGTGTTTTCTGTGTTCGGGTACAAGGAAGGTGATGACAATCATTTAGCAAACTATATAACCGAAACTGAATCGTTGCTGGTGATTTAAAACGGTGAAAAGCATCCAATAACTAACTCCTACTGAAACCCTTTTGAACAAGAACTTACTGAAAATTCGGGTGTAATTTTTTGGAGTTTTACATCCACTGCATCGCGCTCATTTACCGTCGTATAGATCGATGCCGGTGATTGTTTAGCGTGATTCTTTAGTGGATGTGCAGCGTAGGCGCTACGTTTAAACCAACCAAATGCAAGAGTTGTGCGTGTGACATAAGTTCACGCATACACACAAATCCACACGTTACAGATCAACGTAACCAATCGGTAGCCGTCACGCCAACTACCCTCCGCTTCCAAGCCGTTTAATTTGAGAAACAATGACTCCACTTTTGGAAATCAATGGACATTTAATGCCAGCCATTCGAAATAAGACTGTAAGGTTGAGAGGGGTCAAATGGCCATCATTCATCTATGTAACTCGTAGTCCATTAGACCGCCTGTCCATTTATCTATTAACCGAGACCACAACGCTTGTGAATCTCAGCAAAATCCAATGAATTACAGCATAATAAATATCCCATGAGGCTCATTGCCCAACAAATGGGAAGAACGTTACTCGGAACGGTGAGACAGGAAGACAACAACCCGATGGTCACCGTGGGAATACCCTGTAGAGTTGGCACTTCAGACGCTATTCGAAAAATACTTCGGGATTGTGATAGTAAAACGTTTTTCTGAATTGACAACACGTTAAGACGACACCTTGTGAGGGCTAAGGACCCAATCGAACTGAAACACCGTACAAACTGCGTCCACCAAATTCCCTGTGCAGAATGGCCAGCCAAATACATAGGCCAGACAGCTAGACAACTCCATGTACGGATCGCAGAGCACAAACGACATGCGCGTTTTCCTCCAAGAAACCCAATAGACTTGAAAAAACTAGAACGCTATTCAGCCATTGCGCTCCACGCATTAGATTCAGATCGTCAAATCAATTTCGATGGTACACGTATACTACAGTCAGGATTCAAGTCACATGCGAAACGGACGTGCGCTGAGGCCCTAGAAATCAGCACACAGCCGAACTGCATCAACCGGAGTGATGGCGCCAGTATCCCGTCTATCTGGATTGGACTTACTGCACACCTTAGCAGGTATAGTAACCAGATGTCAAGCAAGGGTCTCAAAAGTGACGCATCACAGCCCGCACAACAACCAACAGAAGCACATCCTAATCAGAGTACACACAATCACACGTACACACACACACTGGCCCAATCTAACTGCCAACTGATCACAGGGATGCACCAATCAGAAGACATGGTAGTGGACCCAAATGTCACTGCATTTGACTCGTACTCAACTGAATGCAGAAATCCTTGAGAAAGGTCGCCCACGGCCACCGAAACGTCGGATTACAACAACCTATTCCACTACGCTGTGTTTCGACTTTATAATTAAAAAAATTTCAATGAATTTTGTTCAGTATGCACCAAGAGTGCTGCTGCAGAAGGATTATTCCAAGTCTGGAACACTTGACACCAGAACACTCATGCCAGTTTTTTTCAAGTTTTAAATTTCAAAAACATGTATCCTTTCAAATTCGATTGTCCTCCGAGCTTAACGCACCAACTAGGAATTCTGCAGGGCTCCTGGGTTTCACTGAAGTTTGTGGATATGTTAGCGTGCAATAATACTGAGATTGTGAAACAGATGTGCTAGTTAAGCTGTGTGAATTGTGTACTCCAAGTTTTAAGAAGCGTCTTTTGGCGTGTAAATCTAACCTTAGCAAAATGACTAAAGCCCGATAGGCGTCGTTCGTTCGGTGGCTACTGGACTGGATTGCTGCCGTCTCAGACAGAGCGCCTTCACCCCAGTTCCAGATCCGACGTATTCCTCGCTAAGGTCACGCTTTACATTACTGAAGCCCGTGGCACGGCCTGGTTATGCCTTTTGTCAACGGCGTAGCTAAGGCATCCAGAATCAGAGTATAACAATTCTCATAGTTTTAAAAATGCGGTTAGTTGCTCAGTATTGTGGAAATGGCAGATAATTGTGTGAATGATAGTCAGGTGGGAAGACACTATATGCTCCCGTTCCATTCAGTCAAGGGTAGTGACCAGCATTTCCACCTTGCGTTAGCGCCTCAGCTCGATAGCACTGGCTATTCACTCACCGTACAAACCGGTTTTGTCGCAGTGTCGAACATTAATCAATCGTCTCCAATACAACAGGCCCTAAAAAAACTACTGATCTTTTTAACAAACAGGAATAGGTCTTTCTGTCTTACCTAGCTGCAAAGTCTTCAGTCGACAGAGTTAAAAACTTGCTCCAAAATAATCTGGGATTCCATATTTCTAGTGAACCAGGTAAACAATGCACCAGCCCTTTTAGGCTGCCCACAGGTTCCTCCCTCAAGCCCTTCCATATTACTGAATATTAAAAGCAAATGGAAATGAACACGGTCATCAGTGAATGCTGAAGTCGGTGTGGCAAGTTACAAGTGCCGAAAGTGATTCAGTGGGTCATAATATTATCCCTTTGTTCGGAACTTCCAAGTCAGTTTACGCCGGAATTTGCGACACAGTGAGCATGCTTTGCCTGTCTTATCTTCAAATATTATACAATCAAACTTATATGGAGCTTTAAGCTGCCTTTTCCTCATGATCATGCACCCACAGCATGTCTCAAAAGCAATAGCCTAATAAGTTACACGCGGTGAATATGGAGCAAGGCAAGGTAGTTAAAATTGCTGCTACTTTGTATCCGAATAATGTAGTTGAGACGCTTTTTCACTTTTTAGTAGAAGTTTGTAGTTGAAGCCAAAATTTTATTTCCTGAACAGAAACTTTGAAAATAATGGGGATTTAACTGTTGATTACAAAGCAGTATTGGCAAAACTAGTCTCAGTTTTATAATGCGCGGTCAATTCAAAAACTTTAAGCACAGTTTATTTTATCTTGTCTGATTTTTCAAATAAAATTATTACGACAACTTTTCACCAAACGTCGCAGCCTTCTTATTCAATGTTCTCACTTTAACCTATAACGTATGGTTCAGTTTTTTGGAGCATGGAAGGAATGGATCACACTTAAACTTTCCATCGCGATCATTCACTTTGACACCTTTTCGTTGTTTTGAGGATAACGTGGTCGGATTAAAGTGATCATATGATCCTACAAGCATCATTTGAACCAAAAAAGTCGTGCGAAAATTTCACTGTAGCACGATGTGGAGACCTCGAGCTTAAGCGCTGCTGCGCCTGAGAAAATGTTTGCCGCAGTACTGAGAAGTATTTTTGTTCCCTGCGTGCTTTATCTTCGATTTACATGGGTTGTTTATTTCATCCAATTCCTTTCGTGGTTTCCATGAAAGTGTCTTCCGTGAAGTATGTTCCTAAAACAACTAAATACGGTCCACCTTCTTGCAAATTTTTGTTTGTCCACCAATGCTCATTCCAACAAATTTGGTTAAACTAATATCTCATCCACTGATACGGGTATACATGCTTTCACGTGTCTGTATGGAACACCTACGTTGCGTTCGTTTGTGCGCATTGCGCACACAAACCTCCGAGTCTTGCGTTCTTCTCTTTTTTGGTCTAAGAAAGCAACTTGATTCGGTATGGAACACGCCGGCCCTACCGGCCTCAAGCATTCATCATAGTACCCCTGCTCTCACGCTCCGTCTATTAAAACGAAAAAGCGGGAAGACTAAGTCTAAGTATGGTTTTTTATTGGTCATGTCCTCAAGGTTGATCGATAGGCTACGTGGTCAAATCGCCGACCGGGTGTTCGGGTTGGCTGCGATCTCGCTTCGAGCAGGCAGATTTGGCAAATGTGCTCGCTCAACTGACATTCTAAAGTTGCCCAGATTGATTGGATTTGGGTGGCAAGATAGGCCAGACTTGCAACCAAGGCCAGCAAGTATGAACAATGGTGCATAGAAAGCTATTTTTGACAAAATAGTCATTGTTCCTAACCACAAATCTGTTAGTATCGAGCAATGGGCCTTGAATCTAACTGCGTCAACACTGGCTTAATGTTTTTTAGTTGGTTGTACAGAAGTCAAAAGCAACCGGGGAATTTTATTCGGAAGCGTTTGCAAGTTAATAGTTACGGTCCTTAGATTCAAACACCAAACTCACTGGCAATAAGACGAATAGTGATCACCTCTGACCCCATCGAATAGAAGATATCGAGCAATTTCAACGTTTTTTCGAATGAAAAGTTTACGATTTCTTCACTTGCTGAATCTAATTGGTAGCAACTCTGTAGTTCCGTGTAGATCGCAGCAGTTTGCCATCAAAAAGAACAGGTGTGCATACCATTAAATCGTCACAATAACAGGTACTATCTGTTATAGATGTGCATGTTACTTGTGTGGACCAATACGACTCAGCACTTCTCTTCGATCACCACTAAAAGATGCGTCACATGACGATACTCTTAGATTTTCTCCAGACCTACATTACTCTGGAGCACTTTCCTCCTCCAGATGTGTGCAATATCTTATACGCCCTAAACATTCGAGACTCAGGCTGACGTCCACCTGTCCAGCCTTTGTGGACCCTCCGTTACATGTATGGCTCCTCGGTCTTTGCACATTCCCTTTATCCGGATGTATGTGTGCGGCTTAGTACATTTCATCTTCCTTACAAAATTTTTACTTCTAGGGGTTCCCTCTCACTCTGCAGTGTCAGCAAAACAGCGCACAGCCCTGGTTGGGGCCGCAGAATAGTAAAGCTTTATCATTTTATAAAGGCAAATTCCTTGTTGGCTTTTTATCAACCAAGAGGTATCCAGCTGTTGGCCACCACTGATTCAACGACACATTTATCCCTCACACACAGGGATCGAATAAGGTCACCACTAAAGCGGATGATCTTAATCCTATCGACAGAGGAATGTCGTACTTTCCATATCGATGACGCACAAGGCTTTTCAGAATGCCGTTTGTTCGGACGGTAACATTTGGGTTCCAAGTAAACTTACCATTCAAAGCAAGTGATGAACTTTGCTCACCGTGAGAAAGAAGTCATCCAATTTTTACATCTACCCCTGCATCAATCATGCTTTTATTTGCAAGATTACTCGGTAGTGCAATGTATTCGCTATAGGTGAGTGATATCAACATCTGCTTTACCCGTCGGGCAACTGTTCAAAATTCCTCCCAAAAATTGTTAGCGCACCAGTAACCTTTTCAAACAAAACTCCCGTACTTTTCCGGGAAGATTCTCCACAATGCAGAGACCTTTTCCGCTTCGATTCCTGGATATGTTTTATTTCATCCCTTCAAACATGGCTTCAAACAAAATAAAAATTCAAAGTAACTGACCAAGGGATTCTGATCCTGGTTGAACAGGCTCACCACAGCCAATCCAGCGGCCCGTGGATGTATCACTTAGGGAGCTACAAGGGCATCACACACTGTGTGCAGGCGCTCATTCACGCTGTAACCACTCGCAAGGTGGTATTTCATACAACTTTTGAACAAGGTAGGCTTTTTAGCAACATAAGTACGATTTTCATCAGTATATTAGTTGAATGATGCTATACCCCGGTCTATGACACGTTTCTGAACAAACATTTAGTTTCAGCAGTGGGCTTCCGAAAAGTCAATCCCAAAAACTCAGAACCCTGCCATGAAAAACAGTCTCATGGTCCCACTCAGGGCTTAAATAGCCACATCCGTGAACGAAGCACGCCAGAGGTCCGTTTTGCACAAAACTATGGAGCAGAACCATATTCTTCTCGCTTAATCCCCTTTCCTTATCTGAAAGACTTATGGATTCAGACTCACCTGGAACCCAGCTGAATCTCTCGTTTGTGATGTTTCCAGGCAACTGAATGTGCTGCACCAGGCCGCCTCATGCTTCGGTTGCTACGATATTTGAGATATCGAGATACATGTATATTCGTAATGCGCTACTCATAAGGTTGCTGAAAATCCTTCGACAGCCCACGACCGGTTTCGCCCTTTTTGGGGCTCATCAGGTAGGCGCAGCATGACAATCTCCGTTTTTTTCCAGAAAAATAACTTTGGCTTCTCCTGATGAAAAACCGGACATAAAACAACATTCGCATTCATTACTCACCGATTCAGAACAGTTTCCAGACGTAACACATGTTTGTCTAGTGTTCAGGTATCTTTGCCACATGTACTAAATTTGTCTATTTACCACGCATGGTCATATAACTAATTCACGCGTTTTGTTTTCCTCCAGCGACAGCAGTTAATAGTCGGCTGGTAAGAAGTATTCCATTGTGTGATGAATCCGGATGACAGAATATTGCACTATCTACCTGTGACCAGGAGCCATTTAAGCCGCACCACCACTGAACAGCAGCGTTGGAAATTTGTCTGTTTATAGATAATATCGCCCAATTTGATGGCACGCCTATATACCCAGCAGAATGTCGCTAAGGCCACAGTTTTCCCGTCAATGATTTTAGGGTTGTAAGTCTGGGTACCAAATATTCAGTGTATCTGAGCTGAGTTTACCCATTTCTGTCGTTTGTTACGTGAAACACAAATGCCTTACATTTTTCTGTCTCTGTTACGGCACCTGGCTGATTTTTTAACTCTTCGCTTTCTCTAAAAGTTACTTCAAGTATGTTGTGGTAATTTGTTTAGATGAAGTCAAAGACGTTCTAATCTTGTGGACTGTAAGTTTCCATTTTGATTGCAACATACCGTTTATGTACTTGTTCTTGTTTATTTGTGTTTCGGACGACAACATAATTAATATGCACTGATTCTAGTAACTAAGCAACCAGGCAATTTCGACGGTGTTTTATTTTGCAATATCCTTCAGAGGTTCCTCTCCTATGTGCACAGTGCGACTCGTAGCTTTAGCTTATGCAGAACGCGCGAATGGCAACATGTGACGTGCGAGAAAAGTAAAGAATTTCGCTGATGTTTAGCAACCAGTGATGGTTTTGCCAAATTGAATGCGGTGATTTATAGTTGACCAAATGTTCGGATATTACGGTGGGTTGTGTACTTTGCAGATAGACACAAAACCTGTGGTCATGGCTCCAGACGAACCCTATGACTGACTGGCGCTCCAAGTGAAATAAGTGACATTTAGTATATATATATATATATATATATATATATAAATATATATATATATATATATATATAAAGTATTTCGAGTTGCACATATGCCTTGATTGATTCTTTCTATCAGGGTTTTTAGCTTCTATACGAATTATCAAGAACTTCTAATAAGAGACCAGTATCCTTTGGTTTGCTAGAAAAAAGTCATCAATCACCAAATGTTCACAACCATCGACCCACTGCTACGCGCCACTACGCTCCCTAACAACGCGCTGATGATATCGCCCCGATTAGTGATGAAACGTCTGCAATCAAATTGCCCAGAACAATCCAACGACTGTCTACGCTACCTGAGCTACCAACATTCTTCTCAATAGCAAAATTTATTTTTAGTCATCACAACCGAAGGATATATACACAAACTGTGGTTTGACAAAGCAGCGATGCTTAATTGCAACCTAATCGGCATCCTTGAATGACCGGGAAATTAACTTTATCACTCTGGAGACGACTCCTGGCTGGACACCAGTGGTGCATTCAAATGCTCAGACTTTACACAGTTTACCAAATTCATAATTATTGTGTGATGGAAGTAGTCCTGGTTAGGCGCTCAGGGCCTGGCAAGTGCCCCAGTGACAGGTTAATTTTGTACGATAAGACAGAACTTCATTTTGTATCTTTGTTTAACCATCCGCTGGTAAAAAGGGTCAACTTTGTTCACACTTATACTGCTAATTTCTCTGCTGCATCAAAGTTGCCTTTCAAGTAAAAGCTTACATATGCAGAAGCAAGACTGATGGTCAACTTTGGGTTGATTTTGAGCTTAAGGTCTTCCAAGTTATTGAGGGTTAGGCCGCTTTGGTCCCCGTTTGCGATTCCACGTTTCTGGCGTTTTGTGTGAGCGTGCGTAGAGGTTCTGAGATAAGCGGCGTTGTCAACGTTTTATGAACAACATAAATGATTATTAGCAAAATGTATTTATTTGCATATTGATTTGGTTTTGACAGGAGACTCAGCTGAATCTCTCGTCAAAGCCAAATTGGTATACAAATGAGTGTATCTCGCTAATTTCATACAATATAGGTTCAACTAAAACTCTTCGATAGTCCAAAACCGGTTTTGCCCTTCTTGTGGCTCATCAAATAGGCGCAGTCCCCGAGTTTCCAACGACTTTATGAGTAGTGCATTACGTCTATAAGTGATTATTCTTTAAGTAAAGTATCCCATTTGTGTAAGAAGATCGCACTTAATCAGCATTCTAAAGAATTAAGTGGCTCCAAATGTTCTATAGTTGTGCATTCTAACTACAGCGTTCTTTGGTTTTCCGGTCAGGTATGTCCAAATACATCACGCTTCACACACGCTGAGCCACAACTAATGGCAGTGTTTGAGGCCGTACCCCAAGAAGCAGTGCAAGGTTGCTAATAGATTGCCAGTTTTTGCATCACTAGTCGCTGTCAGATAGATCGCATATTTTCCAACAGAAAAGATATTCATTTACAATAGATTAAGGATGGATTTTCTCAGGATAGAAGTAATTAGTAACTGTTTCCAGGATTGCTGATTGATTTGAGATCCTGCCTCTTTGTAAGGTTCAAGCATGGCTTAAAATCAGGTTTCAATAATCTTGATGGATTCAGGTTTTGTTTTGAGCCGAATTTCCTATTAAGATAATGTAAGGTCAGAACGGGTCAAGATACTTAGAAAACGTTTGCAACCGGTTGAGAAATCATCGTTTTCCGTAACGTTTGGGAAACAACCAGTAGATTTATTGCTAGGCAATGTTTCGCTTTTGACGCAAAATCTTCGTTAGGACAAGTTACTAGTTTACGAGGTTGGTCAAGATTTTAGGCGGAAGGAGACCCAATCAGCTTAGTCAGGCTAAATCGGTTTTTGCTGTCGGCTAAAGGATTTCGTTTGTTTGGGTGGGTCCGCAAGTTTTAAGAGCGATGAGCAACCCAGATCGATTTGGGTCCAGCTTAGTGTTTAGTTCTTCCGATTTGCTTCGCGTGAAGATCCTCGTGAACGTCATGTCCACCTTTTGTCCGTCTGTGTGAATGATACGAATGTGCTACGATAGCTGTGCAAGTTAGAGGTATTCTGTGAATTTTGGTCGGGCTAGGATTTCTGCTTCATTTTGCTGATGATTCCACCCTTACTGACAACTATGCACCTTCACATGACAACTTGGCTTATCTAAGACCACCCTTCATACGCTCGCCAATTCCACACCCTCGATACTACTCACAGTGTGACACTGATGTGCTCGCAACCTAGTTACTTGGCCAGACAAAGCTTTTTACGCCAAAGGCGAAGCGTGGCCCAGTAATAAATCCGCCTACTGTTCACAAAACTTTCCCAAAAGCGAATCAAGATGTTTTTTTTACAGTGTGTCTCGCTGGAACAGGTTGTGCTGATGAACGTCTGACGTCACTAATCATATTGACAAGACGGAATATGCTGTAACTAAGATGTAGCTATGATGCAACAAGCGATGGTTACTAATTATTAAGCAAAAAGGTGACGGTAGAGTTGCTGAAGTTGTACTAAGTGCATTAATTGTCTCATCGAAAAGTCAACAAATTGCACCACAGAAAGCTAAAAACTACGGTATTATCATTGAGAGATAACAAAACAGCAAAATTTGACCATTTGTAGGACTTTTAGAGTTAGAGTAGATGGGGATACGTTTCATTTGTTACTATCGGTTGATTGTCTCGCCTGGGGACTTCAGCAACATCACACTTAATGAGCACTTCTTGCCGCAAAAAATGTCTGATTCTTTTGAAAGTCATGGCGGAACTGCTTTGCTTGACCAACTTCCGTGAACTCCCAAGAGTCATAACTTGATCTATATGGACAACGATGCTGAGCCGAAATTTAGCGATATCACAGACAGCCCTTAAGCAATCATAAGACAATGGGTGTAGTGCATCCCATATGGAACCAAACTAAAACTTGGAATAATTCTATGTGCCACAATGATGAGTCAAACAAGATTCTGGCCCTCAGCAAAAAGGCATTTTTCCATTTCAAAAATGCGCGGAAATTTCCCCACCGAAAAAAGATGTGGCATCCATAACCGAGAGAGTGATCGTGTTAGTTATCAGTGCAGTTGGATTGGCTCAGATACCCCATGCGATGTCTTGCAACCTAGTTTGATTACCGATTCTTGTACAAAGGACAGTGAGCTAAGTTTCAGATTGGTCCCGTCGCAACAATGGCATCAGATGATCTAGACACCCGACCTCGGCACCTCTTCACAAATAGCTGTTAAAAACACTGATTAAGCAGGCAATTGATCATTGTTTACTTTGTCGGCCGGAACTCTAAGCATTGTAGATTTGTCCCAGTCCGCCATTAAAAGTCCTAGTGCATCCGAGAGCTTCACTTTAAGCTTATATTTCCTGCTCCCTTATGTGTACCACGTTCCAGGCAAAACAAGGGCGAAAGCCTCGTGTTCCTGTGCTGTTTTACTGTCCTGAAGACGAAGATCTGCGTGGTGCCTTTGATTTAGAATGAGAGGTCCGGCTTTGGTAATAATTTTCTTATGATTGCCCTGCCATCTTTATAATAACTTACGACTGTAGCTTCCATACTTTTTCCAGAGCTACATGCCTAAATGCCGGCTGCCTGTGCTCGATTGTCGGCTAAACGAGCGTTGTGTTGGAGACCCCGAAAGATTTGGATTTTATGTTTGGACGGTTCTTTTGAGCATCTAACAAACGTTGAGGCCTTTTGCTCGCACCGGTGCCGACTTCGAAATTGCTTTTTAAGTACTCCAGGGCCACTTGCGGTCTGCTTTAAAGGTGTTGAGGGTCCTAATTCCTCTTCCCTGACCAGACACCATGATCCGGTGGCTTACACTGCTTGTAGTTGGGCATTCCTACTCCTCACATCTATTGTCTTCGGTTAACAAAACTTCTGTCTGTTTGTACAGGAGGCATCGTTTTTAGGGTTGTCACATTTTTTGTAATAGTGTAGCGTAGCAAAGTTTACACGGTCAGGTGCCTTGGGGAAGTCCAGAAATCTGCATGGATTTTCTGCAGGTATTTATAGGCACACCATCAAGCCTTTCAGGCCAACGGAAGGAGTTTGACTCAAATTTATTCGCAAACGCATCATGATAAACTTGGTTGAATAAGCCGTAGTATTAGCGGTGGCTGCATAAGTTCAAAGTTCTAAGGCAAGTTAGGTGAGCCTGGAGTCATTCAGCACTCTGCAGTTGGTACCTTTTGGAAACGTTCCTACCAATGCTGTGCGCTAATATGTCTGGACCGCTAATTGTAAGGACTATTTGAAGAGGTGAACCAACCATAAATGCAGTGGAACACAGCCCTTTCGGTCCGGATGAACTTGTAGCGTCTAGTCTGGTCAGAGGCAATCCCTCCTTTAACGCGGAGCCTAGTTTCTTTCGCAGACAGTCCCATTTGGCTCCGCCCCTTTTTGCAGTATAATTTTGGACTCCGTTGACGGTGGCGCTTTGTCAGTAAAGTGTAGCAAAGTGCTTCACAAAGACGTTAATCGCCTTTTGGTAATTTGTGATTATTAGGCCGTCGGATCGCACCATCCATAACAGTTGCTCGTTGTCTTCCCTTGACCGATTTATGTAGGCGTATTTCTTCTTGAGCGCTATTTTACGGATTATACTAAAGTCTCTTCGTTGGTTCGCCTCACAGCCATTGTCACTTATTTGCAATCAGATTGCAGTAGACAGTACTCGTCGTAGACATACGTTGTGTCGATATATGTTCAGTAAGCCCAACCCTTGTATTTTGCGTGTGAAGAGTTCGTTCAACATCTACAGTTGTCTGTTTAGCATTACTCATCTGCTCACATGTATCTTAGTGTTGTACTGTTAGCGCGGACTTTAACCCGTATACTATCAACGAGTTTCAGATGGTCAACCTCCCTTCTCCTCATGCCTTCTATCATTGCCTGCTAGTCCGTCTTATAAAAGGCTTCGTACATGCAAGTTGGCATCCTCCAGCTTATCCTAGTGGTCACCGCATTACGGTCACCCTTTTCTAGAGACTGCCTTTCGCTATGGTGCCCACTGGCTGTAAGGACCTTTGATCTGTATATGTTTCCTTTGGCTCCATGACATGTTGCAGTAGTCCGGCCTGAGCTCCACCTGAAGTAAGACGTTTCTTGTGAAGAGGTGAGACATTGCCAACTGTAAGTGGAATAGTCTGTGTTGAGATGTTGGGGTCTGCTGTGATCAGCACGCATTTATGTCCAAAATATTGTGTCATTAGATAGATTCATCTGGTATGTTTTAGCCTTGGCTACTATAAATTCCTGCGAAACTATGAGTAGGTCTCCGCTGTAGGGGGTCACGGCGTATAATCACTTCACACACATTCCCCTCCAGGTTCTTCTGTAATATGCTGACAGAATGTAAGATGTCATTCATATGAAGAAGTAATCCTCCGTATACGGCTGCAATGCCTTCGCATTTGTGCACTGCACCCCCCGTGACAGCGAGTTCTGCTCAAGAGTTATCCTATAAGAACTTAGTGCTTGGCCATCCACATTTTAACTTCACTCCATTTTATAATTATGCTTCCGACGTTAGATGTGACCAGAGTCAGCTTCCATTCTATGCATGGTATGAAAGCGTTTCTTGCGATCGTAAGGTTTGCAGGTAATGCAGTAATATTCGTTTTCAGACTGTCGAAAAAAAATTTTCTGTTTGTGCCTGTTTTTAAAGACAAACTTCTCCTGGACTCCAGACAGGTCTCATAGATATCGTCAGACCCTGAGGCATCCTTACTCCCGAACTCAAAAATTTGAGCGCAGATGTCCAATTACCCATCACCCTGAGACGCATCTGCCTTTTTTCGACGGTTTGGGACTGATTCCGAATACCTGCTTGATGACTAATAAATCACTACTGCTCTATATTGGGCCAGGGATTATCTTCGTTATATTCATTTGTTCGCCATCTAGTTTCACAAATGGATTTTCCTCCGCGGCTTCTGCAGTGTTGCAAAACAGTGAGCGTTTACACCGACTTTCACGATCGTTTAGCTTCAGTTGAAAGCGTTTTTATGCGGTAAACAATGTAACTGGTACAACTTCAGCCGCATGACAGTCTGACGGACAATGCGTCATGACAAATTATCGAGTAAAAGAAGAAGATATTTAAAACAAACCTATCTTTTTTGAGAACGTATAGAACTTTATTCCAATGGACGGTAAGCTTTCCAGCACAAGGACACATAAAAAAGCATCCAGGAGAGCTTTGAACTGGGTTCTAAATGCAGCGTTAACAGCCGTCGGAGGAAGGTTATTCCACGAAACAACTACCCAAAGTGATTGGAATTGTTGTCTAACAGAAGTGTGCATTCTGGGCTTGCAAATCTTCTTGCCACGTCCTCACCGTATATCATTTAGGTAAACTGTGAAAAATCAGTCAGCCAAAGCTTGTTCAACCAGGCCATAAGTGAGCATTAAATCCCCTCGGAGGTGACGATACTCCAGAGGAAAAGAGTCAAGCACCACGAGACCCATCTCCTAGTAATTGGATTTGAGGTCAGCAAACATCTTCCCAGAAGAACGTTGGACACACTCAATGAGGATTACGCCCTTTTTGCGTCGTGATTAGACGACCTGTTGGCGTGTGCAAGAAGCGGTCTGATGTAGAACTCGTAAAGTATCTGAATGTCCATGTGAATAATACGTGGAAGGTGCTCCGAATCATCTGGGGAACGACAACTGCCTTCTGAACAGATTTTTCATGGTAAGTGAGAAGATGTTTGACGAGTGCCAGATGCCTAAATCCTTTTGGTATTTAACCTCGTAGTGTCTTCTGACCCCTTCTCACCGTACACATAAAAACGTTCGCTGACACTCCTCCGAAATACGTATGCAGGCACTTTTGGTCATTCAGGGGAAGATGCCAGTCAAACTTCCAATTCATTGAGGCAGTGATATCCATTTGGAGTGCACTGGCTTTGGAACTCCAATATTTCAGATCGCCCGCAAAATTAGACCTGGACTTGAAAGCGTATCTAGAAGGCCGTTGACGTGGATCAGAAAGAAGAATATTTTTAAAACGGAAACTTGAGGAACTCTAGTGAAGACTGGTGCCAAAGGAAAGTAGGTTGAGGCAAATTTTACCCGGAATGTTCCACCTGATAGAAAAGCCTGAATTCAACGTAGAATTTCTCCTTGAAGCCCATAAGACTCGGGTTTGTGGAGCACCGGAACGTGTTGGACTTGATGAATTCTTTGTGCAGGTAGAAATCTATGGCATCCGATATGAGCGCTTCATCCTTAGCTGTCCATAAAGTACGTAGGTCACGCAAGAAAGGCTGAGCTGTAGATATCAAGTTGTTAGCAGAAAAGCGATTTAAAATGGCCCAATTCAGAATGCTCTCCATCACCTTGCACGACATTCTAGTGAGGCTATCAGGCCTGTAGTTGCCGGGTGATAAGCGGCCATCACACACGTTGATTAGCGCAACAGTCAATCAATCAATTTTGAAGCCTAAACTGACACCATCTAAATGCAGTGAACATCGAGGGCAAAGAAATACAGTTATTAGGGTTTTTCTTAATCTTCATGGAACATATCAAGGTGAAGCAAGATCAGACCATTACAATTCGAAGATGGCGGGCAACAACCCAACGGGGGAAGGCAAAACTGAGGCGTCCTGCCTGGTACGTGATGAAAAACTGCAAATTGCGGAAAATGAGAAACCAGAACAGTGAATTTGGTGAGGCGGCAGCGTTGCAGTGATCCGACCAGTCAATGTGAACTAAAAACTAGACGACTGCTGCGACTACGTGGCCTTGGGCGCCGCGCGCTGGACGCACAATGCATTTTCATGCAAAACCTTTGTGGGTGGAATGAAACTTTTTACGCCAAAGAGTGCCATTTCGTTGCATATGTGCTCAGACCAAAAATCACACTATTCTGCCTTCATTTTTAAGCAATTTGTTTTAATTGATCTCTGTTCGAAATTTTTGGCGCACTTTTGACTTTGAACTTGCTGTGCTATGGCTTCAGAAGTGGCTTCACACGCGTTTGTTGAGAAATTTGGGGCTGTATCCTTTTCATCCTTCACGGCATT
>SJOL01006347.1:421452-434021 GCA_004794785.1 Opisthorchis felineus | reverse complement strand
AAGCTATCAGGAGGCACGTATGTATCATGTTATAACCATTTATTTATGGTCATAGACACACTCTGCAAACAGCCGGCACATATTCCACCGCATGGCACGCCTGGACAAAGCCGTACAGTAGGTTGTTGTTTATCATAATAAGAGCACACAGGTTCCGCCAAGATCTGCAAATACTGCGCCGCACTGATCCATGATTTCTATCTTATCTAACGGCTCGCTGGCTGTACATTACCTGAAAATGGGCCGTACACGCACAGTCCGGAATGGTCCACTTTGGTAATGTGACTAACAACCGCCTGGAGAATGCTAACGGCCGCCTCAAAGACCGCGTTCACCACTCCGACACACTGGAGCATGCAATACAAAAGTTGTCCTGGCATGCCGAGTGGCTCATGCGAGAATTCGAGATGCATACGTCGTATCATTGTGACCGACGGCAGATATTGGAGGGTGACAGCTACGTTCTGAGCGTGGTTTGTCGAATGACGACGTATGCCTGTTCTCTCGTTTTGAGGCACTTGGGGCCGCGACCGCCAAGGCTGCACTATGATGGTATTGAAACGAACAAGATGAGGTTAACCTACGTTAACTAATTTATAGTTTGTGGTGCAAACACCCAGGTGCACGCAGACGGTTGACACCGGTGCTGGAGAATGCACATGCCCCTTTTACCAGGCGATGTGGCTTACCTGCATACATCTATTCTCTGTATTTAGAGGTCAGTCGGTTCCAAGCGGTAAGAAATAGTTTTCATAGATCGTGTATCATATCACGTCGATTGTTGCGGTGGCGAACCTTGCCCGCTGTGCGGTGATGCTCTTCAGTCTTGTCCCAAAGGTAAGTCCACGGAAGAATTATTTATATCTTCCTCCTTTCAGGACGTCAATGGCCAAATGAACAATCCGCACGAAGACGTCAATGCGCCTCCCGACAGGACATATGTACGCGTCAAATGACCAATACAACTAAACCTTTTATGTCGTCTATTTTCGACCTTTTCCCCGGTAGAGATGGACGGGCGTGCTCCGGCCAGCTGATTGAGCATCGTGGACCCCTAGCCGCATGTTAGTCGTGTGCGTCAGCTAGGTTCGTTCAGCTGTCCGCTATGATCGAAGTAGTTTCCACGTGGCTAGTTGATTAGACATCGTGGACCCCTAGCCGCATGTCAGTCGTGTGCGTCAGCTAGGTTCGTTCAGCTGTCCGCTATGATCGAAGTAGGTTCCATGGGGCTAATTAATCAACGTCATGATCTTTCTCACATAATTTGCAAGCTATGTTGGAACTCGATGCTGATTGGGAAAAATCTCCAACGATTTCTCGCCGATATTGATCGCGGCTTACGCAGGTTGCACTGGTAACAGTAATTATCGAGCAAAAATTGTTAACAGTAATAGCACCTTCGCATATTTCGTGTCCACAATGGCCATGTAGATTCTAGTATGTTCAGAAAATTATTTCAGCTTCAAAAGTATCTTAAAAAACTGTCCACTGTAAGTGAGTCATCTCTTTCCGCTATTCGCGATTTCCACAGTTAGCGTCTTGCGGTCTGGACCGGGCTTCTGGTGTCTCAAGGCCATAGGGGCCGTATGTCAGGATGGTATATAAACCGGTGCGGAGCTACAAATGGTCATTCCTTGCTTGCTCCGCTCGCGGTCCGGGTGCCCCACGACATGTCAAAGGCGACCAGTACGGTATCGACGACGGTACGGCCGGTGACTATCATGCCGAAGCCAAGTACCTCTTCCAGTTGATTGCTGTCAATTAAGATGATTTTTGTAGTATAATGTCTTGTAGGTTCGCAGAACATCTCCTCAGATGAACGCAACGTAACCAGACAGATGCTGGAGTACTTTCCCGGGTGTGAGTGTGGTTCCTTCGCGGAATTCGAGTCCAAGCTGCGAGAATTCCAGCGGGGAACGGGCACGTGTTATGCCCGCCGACACAGTTTGTCGGCGACAAAATATGAACAGAATGTGGGTGAAGTACTCCCACCATCATCCAAGAGAATGGTGCATTGTAGGGAAGTGAGCGAGTTTGAGGTGTACGCCACCAGTATCTGTACCTTAAGAGTGGTCCCGAAACGTAGTGCTTCTAGGATTACATAGCATCGCCTCTAGCAGCATATGTTACATCATTCAACCCCATGATTTTAGGATGCAGGTGAACCTACGGCTTGCGAGCTCGCCGGTTGTCACTTAGATGGCATGTAGAATCACCAATGCATGCAAGCAATCCTCGTCAAACACGTAACAAACACGACTTGGAGGCAAGAGGGAGCGGTGATTCTCTGAAAGTTGCTTGTGTGAACGACAACTGGAAAGAATGCTTCCCAGCCATAACTGAGTTACTAATGTTCCAGACCAACAATCGTGACATAAATAAACAAACGTGGCAAGCAATGTTCACTATATAACCCTACAATTTATCTCATTCTTCTGGTTTTTCCAATGATTGGTAAACCTTTCCTCATGTCCAAGCATTACTTTACGTTAAAGGGTGATATACCTGAAATAGAATATAGATGACCCGCTCTGGCATAACCGCAGACACTACCGTTGATCCGTTGGCTGCGAAGGATGCACCGGCAGTTCCGTCTTTATAAACCAGAGTTAGGGCTGTCAATGAAAATACCTGTCCCTGCACCTACTTAACACAATTCGCAAGATGCATTGCCTTCGAGGTGTGCGTATAGGGTAACACATACAATTACACGTATGCAAGTCGATTACAACGAACGATAAACTGTGTCATAACCACAGATCGTCGCTGGGTGATAACAGTGAACGAACAACCAATAACTGCTAATATTGGGCTATTGTAATTACTCACTTTTTTGTTAGCGATATTAAACACAAAAATCATCGTCCTTTTAAGCTACAGTTCCATTTAGGGACAACATTGACGATTAACTTCGTCAGAAGCAGGCTATGTTAAACTAATGAAGATAGCACATTATCTGCCTTCATTACATTTGAAAATCTGTTAACAATGTAAATCTTTAACACATACTAACCAATCATAATTATATGCTTCGGTACAGAGGGACAATAATAAACCGCAAATCCGCCATCTTACCATTTTTAAATGTTCCCGCCATAAGGATTTCAGCCAATCAGAATGGGGATGACGCCGCAAGACGCGTGATCGCCGCGATTTCTTATCACACTAGGTAACGTATTCACAGTCCGCAGTGTTTATTGGCCTTCAAGATTCGCACACTTAAACAAATCATTAATGTAGGTAGGTAGGCATAGTGCATGTACATGTACATTATACATAGACATTCTACACTATGAAGTGGCAACCCTGAAAACGTCGTAGCTTTCTAGAAATCGATTCCATTGTGCGAATAGCCCGCGGCGTACAATGAAACTTTATAGACTCGCTGGTGTCCCTGTTGGAGCTGAGTCAGGTGTGAAAGTTCCTGGGAGAGTGAGTTAGTGCTAACGCACAGGACAAAACACGACCAGTAAAAAATGATTGGTTTGGTGGGGAGCACAAACTGAAAGTCCACCGGGGTTGTCATATCCAAACAAAAGGTTAGGATAATTAGAGAGCACTCATTCCAGGTTGTCAATGGGTCACTGGATGGACCTCATATGGCCCCAACGCGCTAAAGCTGGTTGTCCTGTTCAAGAGTTGACAAACATGCTCCTGCGTGAAGATCAGTTTGGGTAGAGGCTGTTCGTAGTAGCGTTTGGCAAAGACTGGATGCGGTAAGACATCTCCGGAAAAATATAGGCCCGCATTTTGTTCCCTGTGAGCTCCAGATACAACTATTGGGCCACTCGCGAGTTCCTCTTTACTGTCCTTTGAGGGGAAGGTGTTTGGCTTGTTTCTTCAACTGTGTGTCATGTACTTAAGTAGTACATTTTTATTTTCCTGAGCAAGGACTTGTATTGTGGCCGGTTTTTACGCTCCATTGGCTGATTTCAGATAGACAGCGGTTCTGTATCTTACGAAGAGCCGGGTCATCTATGCTTCCTGTAGTTATCTTTTTGAAGGACAGTTTGGACCTCAATTTCAGAGAATATCGAATCCTGTTGAGTAGCTCGGCTTTTAATCCCTCTGACTGTGCACTGGTTTCTTTGAGATGATCACCGCACCAACTTCGTGAATGTTCTGGAAAAAGTTCCTGTTTTTCTCCTCCGCTGAAATCAGACCCATTTCAAGCTGTACAAAAGAGGATATGCATTCCTGGGAAGTCTGCATGGCAGAAGCTTCGAAACCATATTTGAGGAATCGGGTTCCTGGCGCAGTAGCAGATGAAATCAAGAGTCAGCACGCGGTGGTCACCATGTCCCTGTGTGGCCTCACTTAACACGGGATCGATGGGGTCTTTTGTTAGTAATAACCAAATCCAGTGGGGATGGAAGGTAGCCGGTGTGGTATGGAGTGGGTACAAGTCCAAGCACTCCGTTGAACGACTTTACTCGGCGCCGATGCAAAAGGTCCCTGAGACCAGATGCGTTGGATCTCAATCCAAGAGGCCTTGGGAGCGCTTAAATCACCCATTCGCAAAAGATACTTGAAATAGTAGCTGGAGGAGAGTTGGTTATATCTTTGTTTGAGCAACAGGTCATCTTCCAGTGGACTTGGGAGGCACCAATGAATGACGCCGAGTGAAGAGTCTTACGTGGCGGAATTTGAATCCACTTTTCAACACACAAAAGCACAGGAGTGGAGTTAGAGGAGAAAATCGGGGTTAGCAGGGTCACATTTAAGTATAGAGCAACTCCATCTTTCATCCTGTGTTTTGAGTTGGCCCTGAAAACGAGGTAACCGTCTGTTGAGATCTTAAGATCAAACACCTCTGGGTTGAGCTAGGTTTCCGAAAGTTCCCCCGTGAATGGTTATTCAAGGCAAGCCAAATGTTGGATATCGCGAACTTTGTTGAAAAAAAGTATGAGGCAATTTGTGGCCAGGAACATCAACACGATATCTGCTGCGTTCAAAGATGCTGAGTTGAGAGTGTGCTTCTAAAGAGGTTGGCAGATTTAATAGTTCCACGCCAATATTAATCTAAGGCTTAGAAGGGGCATCGTCGTGGTCCGATTTTCGCAAACCTGCATAAGAGTGAGAACGTCGATTTATTTGTGTATGTGCGATTCATGGTTGTAATTGGGCTGGGATACTGTAAGGGCGCCCACACCTAGACAGGAGGACGATTAGGGTCCTCAACCGAAGCCTTTGGCTCAAAAGCCTAACCGCAAGGCAGCGGTGTTTGGCAGGCAATGCAAATGCATTACCACTTCTACGGAACAAGTCGCCATATGTTCCAACCCCCAACCTGGAGGACCAGGAGACTGTGTTCGTCAGACCTCTAACCATTGACCAACCTGGTATGAGAGACTCTGTGAGTGTCGCGGGGACACCCCCCAGTATAGCTCAATGGGTCGCTGAGGTGCGCAAGCCGTCACACTACGGTAGGGTCCAGTCTCTTCGTGACGGCAACGTAGTGAGAACGTAGTTATGTTATAATCACTTAAATGGATAAGTGGATAGACAATGTATACTTCGTGGTCAGTGTGTGTAGTGGAGTTATGTTAATGATGGTTGGAAGCAACTGAGGCTGATTTTTTGCGCCGTGCCCGTGCTTTGACATAAAAGAACGATTTCTCTAAAGAACAAGCTGTATGTCGCTACTTCTGGATTTAACGCGGCCTAAAAGCTCTTCAGGCTGGTTGTAGAAATGTCGGTAATCCAACATAATCCACTCCAACTTCGTCGATCAGTATCTGGCGAATAAAAATGATGCTCCAGAAACCGTGACGTTTTCAGGGTTACCACTATATGCGTATGAATGTTTGTGCTTAATGCAATTTCCCGTGACTTTTTGGTCAGTATGTTTTGTTTGGGTGAGTGGCCTTTTAGGATTAGTTAGGTGCGCCCCAGCGACATTTGCGGCGTCTTGGAAACGTCGAAAATCGCAATCTGTTGCTCTCTGGTGAAGTGTTTATAGGGCGCTTCTGTCGAATGGAACAGTCGTACCCGTCTGCACCCGTGAAGCTCACCCATGATCAAAGACATGTCGTCTGCCACAATGAGACCAAACTGTCAGCCATTTAATCAACATAGCCCGTCGACATTTCCGGCGGTAGCTGTGGACGTCTTGAATAGTAAACTCTTTGCCCAATTCTTCGGCTAAAAAATGCCGCACATCAGACAACTGCTTTGCGTATTTCATCCACGCGTCGCATGTGACCAACTCCCGCTTGGTTAGCAGGTAGTTGGTCTACGATTGTGAACGACATGGTATTATGCAACCGGCAGATGGCCTCCATGCCTTCTTTGACAAAACCGCACTTCTCCACCGGTGATTTGCGTACTGTTTGTCACTGAAAACCGTGCTTAACCTGGTACCATCATCTGATTCCTTGACTCTCGCTTGGTTTGGACGGTTGCTTGTCACCTTTGAAGTACACACCCTCATAAGCCAGCAGAATGGTGCGCCTTTGTTTGCCCGCTGGGTGCGCAAACACCACATAGGTATTCTCTATTTATTCGTTCAACTTCTTTCCAGAGGCTGTAACGGATAAAAAGACCCGTGGCCGTAAGGCTCCCAACAAACATCTCTGACATCAAGTCCACGGCCTGCATGGTCAGTTGATCTCTAGAAGTGAGATTGAAAGTTTTCTGAGGACATAGTTCCAACAATTGAAAGCAACACTTAACTGGGGGTCCTTACAGGCAGATCGATAATGTGAATAGTGTAACAGTTACCCTTCCGTTTAATTACGCCTTCAGGTAATTTTACATCTGCACCTTTAATCTCCATTTCTGTTTTTTCTGCCGCACAATCACGCGTCAATATCGTGCCAACGAATACCACGTTTGGCCAGCAACAGGTTCCGTGAACCCGGTAAGGGCTCAGTGTGGTTTCACATTGTTGTTTTTTTACGGTCCACAAGACGTATATAAGAACAGAACACGGCCAACCGATATAGCACAAAATACAGCACGACATTACACAGTCAACACAATACGGTACACACAACACAACACTCAATACAACGGTCGACGCTCGGACGACGACCCTCGTCACTTCATACGGCACCTTGACCTGAGTCACTTCAAACCTACGCACGGCTCACTGTACGGGAAAAGTCACTTCAGACCTACGCACGACTCAGTGTGCGGGAAAAGCCTGGGCTCGATATCGTTTGGTTTTACCGACAAGAATCAGGCCAGACTTCAACACACTTGGTCAAGTCACTCTCTCAATACAACGGCGTCCATCAAACCTCAGCGTCGTCCACTACAACTTGTCAAACGCAGAACTCGATAAGTCCCTTTCTTTTTTGTGTGTAATCCGCTTGTGAACAGTGTCTCTGGTAGTCACTATACATAACTTGTTTATTATTAGCGTTATTCACCTTCTGACACAACTCCGAGTAAAAACCATAGCACAATAGTACATTTACAATGAATAGGAGTGAAGCTGAAGTTGGCAGATATTTGCGGTCCGTGGTAAACCACACAGGGCAGGGTAACTAGTATCGATTTTACCCAAAAAATGCCTATGGCCTACAAAAAATCTATAAACCAGATGTCTTGGTGAGACCGATAGTAGACGGAGTAGTTTACCCTTCGCATGAGCTAGCTGGAGTCTTGGCAAGTATTTTAAAGACCCTCACCAGGAAATGTAGTACTTACACTAGGGATTTATATGTCTTTGACAACAAAGAGGCGGGTGTCACAGTTGAACGAGACGACTCCCATGTAAGTTTCGATGTCAATTCGTCATACACAATTGTGCCAAATGGAGACCCTTTAGAAATAGCCAACCGACTGCTACTAGAAGACACCACCTTCTGAGAACTGACACAGCCTACTGTGGATGAAATAGTGGAAAGCATAAAAGCATGCCTGAGTCTCTCCCACTTTGTTTTTGACTCCTTGGTTTACACTCAAGAAAGAGGTTTAGCAACGAGATCTCAAATGTCCCCGGTTTTGGCAGATACGCTTATCGAAGCATTTGAAAGGAAAGCTTTAGCCGGATTCCCATACCCACCCAAGGTATTCTGGGGTTATGTAGATGATACTTTCGTCGTGACAAGACGAGACAAGGTAGGCAAGTTTTTTACAACTATCTGAATGAACTGGGTTCACACGCCAAACTTAGTATAAGGATAGAGTAAACCTCGGGTACACTGTCCCTTTTTAGGCTGCATGAGGCGTAAGGTCGGGAGAAACTAAAGACCGCAGTGTACAAGAGGCCAACTGACACTGGGATGGTTTTGAACTACTCGTCTGCCCATCCTAATTCGGTATTCGCCTCATCAATGTTTGGGCGCCTAAGGGTCCTGTGCACAGAAGAAGTTGATCTGACAGCGATCCAAATTGAGGTAAAGAACAAACTTTGTGGTAGTGGATATCCAGCTAGTTTGATTAGGCGTCAGTTTCGAAGAGTGTTGGTACCGGTAGCGTAACTCAACAGTGAATGAATTTGGACTGATGTTATTTGGCATAAACAAGGGACAACGGAGATCATTCAAAGGGTGCTGAACACCGCTATCATAAGAGTAGCGTTTCAGAGGGGAAGCACTCTGCTCTCTACACTGGCAATTGAAGGATCGCCTCCCGGCAAACAGAACGAGGTAGTGTGTCTACAAAGTTAAGTGTAACGACTGTACTTATACTTCTGATTTCCCCAACCACACTACCTCTCTGCGTGCTTATGTCGGTTTGCACTGTATCTCTCGTAATTTATTATCATATGTTAGCAAACCCAACCCTTGCTTGGTTGCTAGTTGACTAAGTGCAAATCCATCCCTATCCACTCTCACATACTCACTCACTGTCACCACCCTAATAGCGGTAGATGTCAAGTCTTTCTCTCTATATATATTAATGCACATTATCCCATCTGATGTCTCCTCAGACTCACCATGCTTTGCTAACCTCATCCCATTCCCTTGTCTTCCCAAGCATAGAACTTCGACAATATCAGGTATGGACGACCTGGTTGGCTGTTATCCACTCCACCTGGCCTATAAATCTACACCCACAGGGATCCCCAACTGGACCGAAAAAATCCTAAAAGATCCCGCTGCTCAGAGAATTGCACATCCCAGCACAATGACCTTTTATGTGACGTCCGTTACGGGGCTGTCCGAAAACTGAAGTATGCCAGGCCAATGATGGCACGGCACTGCCATACCCAGTTTGATAGCATACCCGCAACTATTCCCTTCCAATTCTCGACTGTACCCTCCCACCCACTCGTTCTATTAACTGCAAATACGAATAAGCTCCCCACCTGTCCCAGCTGCCTGCATGATCTGTTCATTCCAAACTGCTGAACCTGTGGTTCGAATTTAACCATTTCGCTCGCGTTCTGGCACGTGTGTTGGCACCATCTCACTCTTCCAAGGAACTATTATGCCCGGCTCCACAACAGCGACACCAGTGAGTCTCTACAGTTTCACTGTACACCATGATCCTGAGGTTCATGTTGCCGTCTATGCGTTTTGCTACTCCCTCCACTTCATCATCCCCACTTACGCTTTTTGTAACCCTGGCCATGAGCTCAACAGTCCAAGGTCAGGAGGCCTCAGCGGTGGTTTTAGGTTTTAGTTCAACTTGACCGGCTGGATGACGCCAACTATACTGCTTCACCAGATCTGATGTTCTGATTCCTCATTTTCAACCATTTACACTCTTCTTGTCATACGTCAAACAGGAAGCCTCTTGTTTTGCCCTCCCTCGCTTTGTTTTTGGCCCGCCACCTTCAAATCCTACCGACCTGACCTTGCTCGATGTTCTCTCCAAAAAAAGCATGGTACCTGTGCGTCCCTGCCCGTGCCGGTTTAGTGATGACTACGTCTACATCGGATAACGCCCCCGCGTATGACGCTGTCCCTTTTCCCAAAAATCCCTGTGCCCACAATCCCCGCCAGTCATGCCTTTATTCTGACTGTAATCTGATGATCACGCCTGACGGCATGCCACCCACAAGTTGGGAATAAACACTATAATTAAAGTCTATATAGAACAGACGGCCGGGGAAAGTTACACCAGGAGCGAAGAGCATAGGAAGGAAATAAAGAGGCCACCGAGAAACGCAGATAAAAATTGAACGTTACTGAAGTCCTTGGCAATGGCGGTCCATGCACCTAAAACGGGACACAATAAATTTGAAAAATTTTAATTTTTTGAGGTGGGGATCAGGGCCCACGCCACAGGATTGATGGCCGAGGCGGTCGAAATTGCCAAGCATCTCAGTGGTAATAGAATATAAGGAGTAGAACTGACAAGCGTTTGAAGATTGGTTTGGGATCAGTCGAGCTGACACGTGTTAGTGTGCGGTTCTCAGAATGAGGAGTGGTCATAATCTAAATTACACTTAACCTCACCCACCTTCCTTCTCCCAGCCAAGTTATCATAACATTCACAATCCCATGACGACCAAAGAAATCTACCAGTGGCACCAACGGTAAATCATCAGTTGAAGATCCTTAAAGTGGAAGATTAAGGAACCAAACCCGATTGGAACCAATTCGAAACTCCCGCAACCCATCAAAGTAAGAAATTGGCAACCACACCAACCGACAAGAGCCGTTCACTGACACTCAACACTGATCTAGTCAGCTAATATGAAGACGTCCTACTGATTGGTTCTCCATCTGCCCGGAAACCTGACCAACTTGGTGACTTGTTCACTTGGCGTGATGAAGCTTTTATGTCAAAAGCGAAACGTTGCCCAATTTAAAACTACCGATTGTTTGTCAAGCCCTTCTGAAACGATGACTTCTTAATCGGTTCCAAACTTTTCGAACTCATTGAATATTTCACATAATTTTCTGGAATTTGACGATATTTCTTTAAAAATTACGATCTTCTCAGATTGGTGCAGCCTTGCCTAAGTTTGTTTAACCGTATTCGAGGCTTACTTCTGGCGCGAGTTCATATTTTAAATAGCTGTCCTGTTCAGCGTGACCTGCCTGTGAAGGTGGTGGACGACCTCTTAAAGAATTTTGTTTGTTCCTCGTGCTTCTTCCCGTTTAATACATCTGAAAATGTCATACAGGAGTGCTTGGACAACAGTTTCGTTGTTTTTGTCCGCTTAAACTCAAAGCGGAGTGGCGATTCGCAGCCTATGTGCGAGGCAGCAGGCATCCAGCCAAACAAATTAGAAAGAAAGACTTCGTCGCAACTGCTAAGTTTGGCTGAACTCCTTATGAAAAACAGCATGCGCTGTACTCAGTGCCCGGAAAGGCTCTATTTTCGCCGGTATCCTAACTCCTTACTGGTGATGCCCTAGCACTCGGAGCACAACCACCCAATGAGCAAATTTCGTTTTGACGGGCTGCCCGTCAAACAATGCGTGACACGTGGTGAGTTAAAGGATTGCAGCGCTCTGTTGAAGTACGGAACACCGTCAGCATAGGTCCGGCAATACGTTTCGGATGAGTTTGTGACTGTGTTAACCACCCAAGCCATTTAAGGTTACCGCCTTATGTGCCGACCTCCATTGTTAGGTAGGTTTTCTAAATTAGGCTGATGACACGTCGTCGGTTTTTGCAAAACTTCCCAGAAGTGGCTGTGCACTCGTGGAGAAAGCTGATGGTGGTTGATTTAGTTACGTATGTCTTGCATAAAACCCTGTTTCGTCGTTTTCCAGGTGTCGCAAACGTTGTAGTAATCTGGGTACCCAAAAAAGCTTCTTTAGGAAGAGTGTGTGGAAAATAATTAAATATAATTTCTCTGAATTGAGTACACAATACTAAAAAGGGTCGAATGGAACAGACTCACTAAGAATTGTTCTTTTTAAAATAGTTCGTCGTTGGCCCAGGTCAGTGAATAAATAATAATCCGATCGTGGATGTCCAGGTGTCTTCTTCCCGGGAAGCTCTCATATACAATAAACTCCGAAGACAGTCTGAACTGTTTTGTTACCAGAGCTAGCACATGAAGCTCGCGAATGACCGCTGTAAGCGCGAGTGAAATGAGAAGAGAAAATCGGAGAATGCGACCACGCCTGTATTGTTGTAATTTGTACAAACGCGCGTTTTTGTGGTTTTGCGTATTCAAACAAAAAACGTTTATGAAATTGATGAAATACGTAACGTTATAATGAAAGCAAAGGCAAGGTACAAAACACCACAACTTTCATAGAACACACTGCAAGAATCGCCTCGGGTAAATCCCTTTAAAGCTCCTGAGCTTTGGGCCTGGCTAAATACAACCTGTCAGACCTAGGTATACTATTGTCTCTGGCTTCCAAGTCAGAGCCGTCACTTATAAAATGATTGTCCAAGAGTATCAAGCACTTGGTCGGCAAAGCAAAGTTGCTGGGGTCATGCAACGCCACAACTGCACGAAACACCTAACTGCGAACAGAGCTCGTGGTGTGCCACCAGTCAAACACTGTTCTCTGCAGTCAGCTTCAGCGTTTCACGGATTCACGGATTGATACACAGGATCGAGGCTTTTGCCCAAGTTTCCCGGGTCGGTTGTGTTCTTGTCGTTCTGCGGTTGTCGTTCACCTGAAAGGCACAAGCGAAAAAAGGGTGTAGCACTGCTCTTTAAGTTCTCAGCGCGAGGCAGTATGTTTGCCAGCACGA
>SJOL01006347.1:392082-417080 GCA_004794785.1 Opisthorchis felineus | reverse complement strand
TAGTTGTGGAAAGCATTGCCCCCTTAAGGTAAAGGCAACTGGCGCAGACAAACGGGTCAGAAGAGTTGGCCAGGTGGCTTACCTGCTTGTCCTGTAAACCCGTGCATTTAAAGTGCCACCAAACCTTGCAGGAGTGGCATTGCACACCACGTCTTACATTCGACGGACACCCATTTCGTCCACATCTGTTGTGGTCCATCGATGGCTGCGGAGAGCAGCTTGTATTGATTTGAGTCAACATTGAGAATGAGTGCAAAATAGGAACTGAGTGCGGAATGACAGATGTTATCACGTAAATGGTGTGTTAGAGTGAAAAAATTCAACAAATGACATGTGTGAACTCTGTAGCAGATTGAACAGTGAAAGAAAAAACGAAACCAATTTCGAACGTAACGCGTAGCGTTGGAAGCCATCTTTTCACAAACTAAGATGTGCCCTTTATCGACGGATGCCTCGTGTGGTCTCCGTGGTCTGCCGACTGGCCCCGTTGATCGCCAGTGTCCGCGGGACCGACTGCTGTATCATGGTCTAAATGTGCTCCCACTAATTCTGCTGTAAATATGTCTGAGTACACTCAAGGTCTATTGTGGGCGCAAAATTTATATTTTTATTGATTTCCAATATTCGACAGGATCTGTCTGTGGAGGCAAGGGAAGATTTTGTGGAGCAGTTGTTGGCTGCACGCGTATTCTTCTTCATAAGATTTCAAAACCTTTGAACGTGTACTTGAACCACAATTACGTCGTCTTTGTCTACGCAAGTCCTAAATGGAGCGACCATTCTCGAATTATATAAAGGGGTTCCCATAAACATTGTGACAGGACTTCCGCCAGAGAAAGCTAAGGATTTTGCACAAGCTAGTAATTTTGGTGTAGATTTTAATGTCAGTCAGCACACGCTGTACCGAGTGCCTGGAGAGGTTCAATGTTTACCGGTATAGTGACTCTCTGATGGTGCCGTGGTAAGAATTTGTGAGTTTGTGGACACACCATAGGTACAATAAGGTTGCAAGTTGAAGTTTGAAGTTTGAAGTTTTGCCTCAAATGCATTGGATTGGAAATCACTTGTTTGCCCTTGTAACAAGACCGGTTGAAAATAGTAGAGGTATGGTGAAGTACGGGCATGCCATCATACTGGGTATGGCATCTGCGGCACGGTCATTGCTGCTTCTTATCAAGATTTGTGTACAGCCCCGTATATGGGCGCCTTGGGTGAACCGGTCAGATCGTTAGGTTTGCTAGGACTGGCGGAGAAATACGGACTAGTATGGGTTAGGGATATTCTTTGGTCAATCTAGGCGCAGCTTGGTTCATTGAAGTTATCCATACAAGGCAACAATATAGCCGTATCTAGGCTGAAGATTCAAAATCGAAAAAGGGTCAAAAAGGTCTACTGACGAGTGTTGTGTTATAGATTAGACTGCGGACCAAAATAGACGGCAGCCAAGAGTGAGTACAGATTGTAGCCACTGTAACGAGGCCACGCTGTTCGATTTCAAAATTATAATATACGTTCAGATGGAGATGGTAGGGAATGGCGGTATGTGGTCAAAGTTAACTGGTGTTGCTGTATGTGAATGGGAGGGACACACGTGAGCTAAATTGTTCGCAGCCAGGAGCATAGCTAGTTCTCCAATCGCTTAAGAAGCTAAATAAGAGCAGTAAAGTTTAGGGAGCAGGCTCCCAAACACATGTTTGAAGCTTGTGTGAACGTTTGGTTAGCTGGCAGGCATTTGGGGATTTCGGATTATCGTAGATTGGGGCGTACTACGGAAATAGGGGGTTAGTAGGGTATCACAATTTTTGGAACGGGTCAGTGACACCCACTCAGCAAGTGAGCGGGAGAACTGCAGAGGAAGGTAGGATGACAGTTAGGAGCTGAAATGAATAGTGGCACACCTAATGGGGATATAAACAGTTGTCGATAATACATGCTGCACAGAAAGAAGTGCAAAACAGTCCTGGAAGTTGAGTGAGTTCAGAGAAATTAGTGGTTCAAAGCATGCAGGGAGTATCGACCAGTGAAAATCGTAAGGTGCATGGTCATGTTGCATGTTTAGATGATAAGGCGGAAGCATGGCCTTTTACTCTCTGAGAGAAACGGTACAGGTTTTGCAAACGAACTGCGGCAGAAGCGTCACACTATTCGTATCCAGCGAGTCGCTATTAGCTTGCACATGAGACGACATTTCTTACCCTACCATAATTGAGGTGTTGGATTCATAAGAGGATCTTTCGGCATATGTGCTGCAAACAAGACAAACTTAAGCCGGCTGCACAGCCAGTACGGTCTTTCTTCTTTTAATTTTCTGCGTATACTGTTGATATTACTTATATGTTTGATGCGAGCCATGCGTGCTAATTAGAAGTTGTTTCCATTGCCTATGGTTAGGTTTAGCACTAGGGAAATTTTAGAGGTAGAAGTGGTGGTGAATAAAATAGGGTTAACTTGGCGTGTTCAGTGTTTATCGGTGTCTACACTGCACCATGGGTTGAGGAGTCAACAGAAGGAAAATTAGGTCCAGCTACAAGGCGAAAAATGGAGTATAAGGCACAGTATGGTGTAGGAAAGTTTGTGAGGGGAGAGGATGCAGCTGGAGTGAGACTTGTCAACAGTGCAGTCTTACGCATCGTCGGGACTAGGGGTTGCGGAAGTGGAGGACATGCTATAAAAAGAGTTGGCGGATGCCCTAATGTAGATGGTGGCCAAAAATCCTGATTACGCAGGACAAACGTGGATAGACAATGAAGACGCATTGAGAGGATGGATGATAGGGAGTCAGAGTCCACCGATAGCTTAGGGGACATGGGCCGGAGGACACAGACCAGTGACATTGTGGAGCCGTATGTTACTTGGATGTAGGTAGAAGTATATTTGTCCCTGGGGCAATGAAATGTAATGAACCTTGCAGCTCCCTGTTAGAACGTATCGAGAGTGAATTCCTCAGTGTTAGGTGCGTCTGGAAGCCTTTTTTTTAGATATAACCGGGTTCTGAAGATCATGGAATATCTGGTCTACAAACGGATGCATGGGAGCTGATAATTGGTGTCCAAGAGCGGAGTCACCGATAGGTGAAAGTGCTACCGGGGTTGAGCTCGGAATAACTTCGTGATATGACGAGAGCGACTAAGCTGTTGTTTATACTAAGCTGCAGGGTATCAGTATCGTGAAGTGGAGTAGATATAGGATTCAGTTTTCTAAGGGAAAGAGCCTCTGCTTACCCACTTCATCGTTACGGCTTCATCCGTATGTACACTTCTGAAGGCGAATGAGGTCTTCGAATCTTAAGGCTTAAGTGTCTACCACTTGATCCTATGACTACCTTGTATGCACCACCCTTTAGCCTCAACTTTGCTTCATCCAATTATGCTAATGATCAGCGGAGTTCACAGGCACGGACAGGGATTTACGATAAGTGGCCAAGGAAAGCAACACCGCATGTGGCTATGATGATGAATAACCAGGGCTGGAACTCGGATTCAGTTAGGATTTCTAATATAAAAGGCCTTTCAGCAGAGTGATTGTAACTCGGAGTAAAATTGTCAGAGAAATGTGAAATATCTAAACATTTACACATTCCTCACAGCGCAAACAATTCACGCTGATGCACAGTAGCGTAAATTTTGCACAACGCATCAAGCTATCTGCAAAAATTGTACTCGACGCAGGTCGAGTGAGGCAAACAGCGGTCATGCCGAAATTCTGCGAACAAATTCTTCTTGGTTGTTACATCCGACGGGTAGAACGAATTGAAAAGCAATTCAAGCAACCAACTTGGTGGAGCTTCCACTAGAACTTACGTGTAATTGATCTCTGGTTGTAAGAAGACCGTAAACCGTTTACCCTTGCAAATTTTTTATTTATGATGAGCGGTGAACTGGGCATTACATACAAGTCAGCGTTGTTGGTGTCCTCCGAAGTTTGCTCGCTTAACTAAAAACCTATGAGCAACGTGTCACTAGAACTTGCTGTTGGATTAGACGAATTCCCTGTTAAATTCTCCAGTTCGAATATCCCAGAATTTTGGCGGAAATTACTTTGTTTTGCTTATAGTGATCAATGGCTGAAGGTTTCTTTCCTGCTGCAAGCAAGTTAAAAAAATTACAAAGCCACTAAAAGCCCCGAAAACGTCGAATAACACATTTAACCATACCAGTATCCTCGCAGGTATGAACTAGGGTTGTTAATAGTACAAGCATATCCTGGGGCATTTACCAATCTTTGGTCATGTATTCTATAAATGGTCAATATATCCGCCGTGCCGAAGACTCCCTTAGCGTCAGCATGTACGGCGCCATTCAGGCAATTTGTGTGACGTAATTCGGTAGCTTATGCGTCCCCCTCATGGTGGAATTCTTGTCCTTGCTTGCGTTGATTATGTTGGATGTCGTAGCATCAATGAAGCTAGTGGCCGGGTTACGAGCAGGATAGGGGTAAATGATATTGTGTGTCTTAGACAAACAAACATTCTACCTGAAAGACTACATAGCCTACACAGAAACACATCCATGTTTCCAAATTGACCTAAATAAACAGTGCAAAAATTGATAAACCAATGTTCCTTCGTACCATCTGTAGACCCCCACTTTTCACGTCCCTTTAAGAACAAACCTGGCGTATTGGATTAGGCCACGCTGATTTGGTGAGACTATGCGTAGGCGGCTACAAAGCTGCGGCCATGAGAAATGGACGGCGATTAGTCAACTCGATGAATTTGGAAGTGACATATTTTCATTTTAACTCATCCGTCTATGAGGAAATTGCGGCGAACCTTCCTGATCACGAAACTGCGGAAGTCACTCAGAGGTGCTGGTATTTACAAATTTTGCAGTCCTACGTGGGCTGAGATACTGCCAGCAGGAGAAGAAAACTGAAGCGCTCAATCAAGCAAGCAAATTCAAATCCAACTAACAATGAGTGAATATGTCCAAACATGGACCTCACGTAAAAATTAGGGGCATTACTTCAACACCGTAGGTGTCTAATGCGATTTTACAGCGCGTCTTAGAGGCAGAATGCCTTTATCTGCAAAACCTATGTGAGTAAAATAAAAAAATTCACGCCAAAATGTCGCATTTTGTCGCGTAAGTGCGTAAACCAAAAATCACCCAAATCTATGTCCATTTTCTTACAATTCGCTTTAGCTAATCTCCCTCCTTAATTTTTGGCGCGCATTCTAATTTGAATTTGCTGTGCTGTGGCTTCAAAAATGGCTTCACGTGTGTTTGTTGGGAACTTTGGGGCTGCGTCATTTTCATTCTTCGCGGTGTTGGAGAAAGCTTTAGGTGAATACTTGATGGATAGCTATGTGGTGTTTGTGCGTCCATCTGGTAATCGAAGCACCAACACCGTTTGCTGTCACGAGTGGGTGTAATACAAATTCAACAGGCGGCCTGAAAGGCGGACAAATGACGGAGAATCCCAAGAAGCTAGTAATCCCAGCGTGTTTTCCAATAAAAACCGTGCGCGGAGCACCGGCTGTCTAGTGAGTTTTTGTCTAAGGAGGCAGGGGAACCATCTCGCAGTAATAATAATATTTACAATGATAATAACGTTTATTCCCAACTGGTGGGTGGCATACCGTAAGGCATGATCATACTGCTACAGTCAGAATAAAAGCACGACTGTCGGGGTTTGCGGTTACAGGGGATTGCGTGGAAACGGGACCGTGGGATCCGATGTAGACGTGGTCACCCCTAAACCGGCACGGGCAGGGAAGCACAGTTACTACTGTTTTCTGGGGAAAATACCGAGCAAGATCAAGTCACCTATTATTACCTTAAACACAGCCACAGAGTTTCTAAGTATCTGTACGACCGGCTTCCGGTAAATTGATGGCAAACGGAAAGATAATTGGGTACTTGCAGGTCACTGCTGAAGTGTGGAACGTCGTCGTGTGAAGTGCGGCCGTTTTCGGCTGATTTATTCGGCAAGATCCTTACCATTCGGGACACATACAACTACAGCGGGAAGTGTCGACCGGCTCCGTTGAGTAAGTGACGCATAGTTGAGTTTTACTGTAGCACATGATGTGCCTTCGGCCCGGGTAACTTTTCAAGAGACTGGACGCGTACTTGTGCTGCAGTTAGGGGAAGGTCACTTTGGCCGCATATGCCCCTCCAGATGACGTCAGATCGCGTTGCTTCGAAGCTTCCCGAGTGTAAAAAATATCAACGAAGGCACGCCACAAACCGTTTTAGGCAAGTTTTTTAGAGCAACCAATGTTCGGCCTGTAGATGCAAGCTATACTCCTTCCTGATTACGGATGGCATGGGTAGCGAGCGTCTGATTATGTATGCCTTCATGGAAAGCGGAAAGCTTGCTCTCATGCGTAAACCGTTTGGCCTATTCAGGGAAATTATGGGGGAGCAGTACCAAGTGAAGACTTTTGTCATGGAAAATTTGGCAGCAATAATGCGGGAAGCAAGAGTAGTGTTCGGCTGCGATGTCATTTTGTGCTACTTCCATATTAGAAAAGCGATCAGAACGAGCGCATATATTACATATGATCCATGCTTTTTGTTACAGGTACTCTACGGACAGCCAGCACATATTCCACCATATGGCTCGCTTGGACAGTGCCGTGCTGTAGGCATTTTGTTTATCATAATAGCAGCACACAGATTCCGTCAAGATCTGGAAATAATAATAATAATGTTTATTCCCAAACTGTGGGTGGCATGCCGTTAGACATGATCATTAGGTTACAGTCCGAACAAAGGCATGACTGGCGGGGATTGTGGGTACAGGGGTTTTGGGAAAAGGGACAGTCCCGCGTGGACGCAGTGAGCTGTGTAAACAAACCCAAACGAGATTTTTGCCACAGAAGCGCTCCCTCTATAGGTTAAGTGTAACTAGCAAAAGGCATCTTCGAGTGACGCGTAATACCAGAACCTCCGGGAAGGCAAAACAAAGTCGGAGCTGGGTTTCTATACGGTACTATTAACATAAGAAATCAATTCGCAAAATGTACAAACCTCGACAGTAGATACTCGTTTACAACAAATGGTCCATTTTGACTACAAAAGTACGAACCAAATGAGCAAACAGGCTCCCACGTGGGACAGTCACACGTGCGTAAGGTAGGCCATAAATGGCTGGATAACCTCAAGGCCAAATAGGTGAAGTGGTAAGGACAAATAAACGTCAGTTCATATAGACGCACTAAACACAAAACTGGAGCCGGGGTTACAAATAGGGACAAGAAACGTGGGGAATTTCAAATGTCAAAGTTATGGACGATACATTAAGTAGTGCTTCTGCGTTGTTAGCTGGGAATAGCAACTGTCAAGGTCCTTGAGCCCGTAGTTTGTTATTCGGCCAGTGAAACAGGTGCAAATAGCAAAATTATTTACAGGCGAGGCACCTCCGCATATTTTGCATCCCCAAGGGCCATTTTATTTCCAAAAAGTTCCATGAATTATTGTAGCTGCAGAAATAGCTGCAAGTTCCGTCCATTGGAGGCGATTCACCTTTAGCCGTAATACGCGATAACTTACGTTAGGCGGTTGGCGGCGGTTGGCGGCGATTGACGACCTTGAAGATTCGCCCTCTCAAACAACTCGCCCACGTAGATAATTTGCAGAATAATTAATTATACGTGGAACTTCTACACTTCGAAGTGGTAACCATGAAAATCAGGGATCTCGAGAAATCAATTCCATTGTGCGAATACTGAAGAGCGATTTTACTAGAGAACCCAGCAACTTGGGTCTACGGGGCTCACTATTGCAAAGCCTGTGCAATTCTTCAGGATATCGTCGTGTGCACACCCGGTCAGGACTACGTGAGATCAAGGCTTGCCTGATCTGCAAAGCTGATAAACTTAGTGAAAGCGGTGAACTAAATGGCCTTGGGTGAAGCAGTTGTATGAATGATTGATTCAAAACGCGCGGAAACACATGGCGCTTGAAATCGCGCGCTCGTCACACGTAGGTCCCGTCTTTTAATTAATTAACCGATAAACCGAGTTTTTTTGCCAACTATACTTGAAAAATATAAGTTGGGTAAACGCCATAGTTACACCATAGTGTACTGTGTGCTTATAAGTCCGTAGGTTGCACCTTTACGGCCTTCGGCCTAAAATTTATATATTTGCATTAACCAATATTCAACTCTCTTCAGCGCTAGGGAGTAAAGAGAAACTGATTATATAAAACGGAATATCATATCAATAAGCGGTTTGTTAGACGCCTCCCTTATCTTGTTAACAAAAACCTGTTCTGCTTGAGTTCTTAGCCAACTCTTTACGGACTGGCCGTTGTCAGCCAATCGTTTAGTGTTGGAGGATTATGGCTTATGATTACCCACGAAAACATTCCAAAAATGAAGCCGAGCTCTCTTTGAAATATCAAAATTCATGTCATTTAGACCAAAGTCAGGTTACTAGCGTTCGAAATATTCAGTATTAGCATCGGAACAGGTGCAGCGTGTACAAGCTTGAATGATCACGACGGAGACAGGGTAATCATACAAACTAAGATGTATAACTCCTGGACACTTCACTCTAAAAATAAAGGCACACAAAGCAGACTTTGTGTTTCCTTGACTTTGCGGGAAACAGAGCATCTACACTTGTTTTCTCTAGCGCACCTCACAAATAAATAGGAAATCACCACCACGCACTTAAAGTGGAGTGGATGGACCTTACACCTATTTATCATCTGAACGTATAACAGAAGACTGGAACACTTGTTGCGCGGGAAATTGTGGCCATGTATGGTTAACAAACACTTTATTACACTTACAAGTTAGGGTCTGCACGGTTCTCAAATTACTGACCCTGAATGGGTCGTTACGGAACATAGCTGGTTTTTCTGTATTTAGGAATCAGAAAGTTGAGAATTTTTGCTGCAAAACAACCGTTTCGGCGTCAAAAGTGCTTGCGCCGGCAGTCGCTGCTAGCAGTTTTCTGCACTGTCACCATTTCTTTGCTCTGCTTGACTCATGGTGGGTGGTTAAATCCAAGCACAAAAAATTATTGTGTATCCAAGGTCTTGTTGCTCCAATGCTTTAGCTATGAATATCATTCAGTAACATTTTCTCGCCCCAAGGCCGGACCAGTAGTTTAGAAACGGAAAAAATTGTGAGCACATGATAAAAGACCTATGGCACAGAAAGCAAAAAAGAATTTGGGCTGGATTAAGTAACGGTACCTAGTTTACTTTAGGTGAGTTTATACACAAATATTTTGAGTTATGGTTTGGTATTCTCCAACCAACTTAGCTGTAACCAAGAATATAGAACAGACTGACAGACATGTAGAAATGTTCCTTCCACCAGCATCTGAGGTTTTCTTAGCAGCGCTTAAAGAGAACAAACTCTGTGACAACCAGAAGGCAGCAGCGACCGGACCAACGTACCTGATCGTATACCGAAAATTGCCTAAAACTAAAGAATATTTAGGCTAAAATGGCGGAAAGGGCACCTAATAGAATAATTGGGAGCAACTATATAATCCACTCAATGACTCGGCTCAGAAAATGATAGCCAGCGTAAATTTTTTAAAGACTGCTTGTGTCCACTTAATATCTGTTTCTCTAGTAAAGTATTTACACAGCTAAGCCAACAGAAAGATTTTGAAACTGTCTTTTGCTAACGTGAACGCTTCCGAAGTGTCGTATAGCGCGTAAATAAAGCTGACTTAGTCAATGATCTGAATGCGGTACCCCTTTACGGTGGATGGTTCCAGACCATTTTATTGGCGTTGGTCTCAAATTTAGCATAAGACACAGTTTCTAAACATAATTGCTTTCTAATATGCTTACTCGGGGCCAAAAAGAGCAGAGAAACTTCCTGCTGTGTGAACAGTATAAAACTAAAAACCCAAAACGATGGTCCACCCTGCGCACCCACAGCCTGTGATTCTTTTTGGTTTCCACTGAATGGCCTCCGAGGTCAGCACATTGTTATAGCCAGTGCCTTAGAAATTCAGCGCCTTCTGTGAAACATGAATACTAATACACAATAGCGGAGAAGGCCAATGCTTGATTTCACTGGGACAAGCAAAACAGAAGGGTATTTACCAATATTGAAAGCCCAAATGTGATAAGCCCAATGAGTTTTTTAAAAGTTGGGGATGATATACTGGGGCTAAACTAACACGACTAGATGAGCACGCTTTTTTTGGTCTCATCTGTAATCTCGGTTAGCCTTAGTATGCCGGGATTAGTTTTGAGTCACAAATCCTTTGGTCAGTAAGGTTTTAGCCTCACCACTGAGCCACCTTGAACGCGTTTCTCCGAGTTCCAGGCGGAAAATAACTGGTACAGGCTACAGAAAGCATTCGTGTTAGTAACACAGCTATCAAGCCCAGCGTTCTTCTAAAGTGTCATTTGAATATTGTTTTCTGAAACTTTCTATAATCTCAGCTGACTAGTTGGAGGCCGTCCTTTACTTATCTTGCATTTTTACATTGACGGCTTTTTTTCAAGTACTTACCCCCGAAATATTTAAAAAAATAATTGTTTCTCTCTTTCTTTCTTTTAGTATAGTCTTACTCGTAGGTATTTATCCTCCATTCTACTAATGGTGTAGGCCTCCAGATAACCCATTTAGGATTCAGTCAGCAGACAAAGTCTGTGGATATCTCAGAGTTTCAAAGAAGAAACGTGTTTTAGTGGTACACGACATTTTGTTACTCTACGGCCAAATTGGGAAACAGTGGAGGAAAAAGATGCTTATTCCTTCGCCATTGAGTTACAAAACGTAGGTCATCGAGGAGCGGACATGTTTTACACTTATGCATTCTTTGAGTAGTACGCAAAATTTCAATCTTACTTATACGTAGTTGGGTTCGCGTGTTATGAGGCACTGCACTTCTAACAACTCGCATATTTCTTCTACAGCACTATACTTCTTTGACCGTTTACTAGAAGATTCGACTTTGAAACATAAGTTTAACGCAAATTGGTGGAGCTAATTACACTTACATTTCTATGCCATAACAAAGATGTTTTACCTCTTTGGTTAATTTAGAAACTGTGTCCATACACGGATAGAATATTTAGGTGTCCTGGGAAGTTTTAGGAGAAATGTGTCAATATCTTTGGAGGGCTAAGCATATGATACTCTCATAAAACTCTGTCAATTTCAAAACCTTAGGTAAGGTCTGTCGTTTTTGTGAGTTATTTGAGGCAGCGAAATATGATAGGGTAATGCGCTTCACACTGCGTGCTGTGCAGTGTTTTAAACTCAGCAAATATGCTTAACATTGGGGGGGGGTCACTCAAGGATTTTCAATCGGTTGTATATATGCCTCCTACAAACTGAAGAATATGACGTTAGATCTACTTCGGGTGTTTATTTGGAAACCACCGGTTCTTATATTACGTTCCATCCGCTAAATTAGGATTATTAAGAGATTTAACTCATGACCTAGTTACAGGGATTATGGTTAGGCAATCCACCTACTTTATATATATCGATATTCTATTGCACATAATAGGCGTTGACCATCACGTGTAATGTACTAAACTACTCCTTATTGGTGTACTCAATACCGGAGATCCCAGACAAACATCTAGCTTTGCATGACTTTGTCAGCTATTTTGATTAGTTTGGATGTAGCGAACCATGTTATACCTTTCCTTTTTTTTAACAAATTTGAGCGAACCATTTGGATTTGTTGTGGCCTACTTTTTTACCACTATTTCCATCTAAACAGGCTACCGATGATACATATCCATCTGATGGATTGTGTAAGGGTTAAACCGACGAAATCAAATAATACCCGATTTTATGTTTTAGGCACAGGCCACAAAGTAAAATTTTAAATAACTAGCGGTATAATTCAGTAATCCATCTATCATTGGAATAAACTTACGTGACCAACGGCAAAACCTCTTATTTCCCGCAACATCATGTGCAAGACTGTTTTGTCGGCCCCTCACGTGTTTGACGCGTAAAATAGTCTAGCTCAGTTTTTAGCATTGTAAAGCGTAAAAAAATAAAATCTGTTATGATTTTGCGCGCTGAAGACAGGCTTGATTAGACCTTGACGAATGATTTCAACTCCGGCGGAAAGCATTTATAATGGTTCTGTTGCTTTTGAAAAACCGCATGTCACAAAGTTAAGCGCAAATCAGGCAAGCATGTTTATTTTCTTTTCAGCGTTTAAGGCACTGGTCAGAGCATTTACCGACCCCTTTGACCATTTAAACAGGGTAGTATTTTCAGACAGTGAGCGTTTAATTAATTCCCTTATTTAGCTTGGCAGTGCGCATTTGTCTATGCTGACGTGAAATACTGTTTATATATTCCATTAGAACTACTACTCACTATTTTCTTGCGTGTGAATAGTTAAATAGTTTGATCCGTGACTCTTTGGGTGCAACCTTTGAGTTTCTGTATAGGTCTTTCCGTGATGCCAAATGAGTGTATGTCGGCACTGATGAAAATGAACTGAAGGCTCTCATTTGTTTTTTCTTTTGCTTCTATCGATTGCATTCCGATTTGCCTCCCCGTAGAAAGTTTCTAGTGATTTCATATATTCCTAGGCTTGTTAATTATCTATCTGTTTTGTACCAGATATCTAGTGACCGTTATCCGCTATCCGCAAT
This sequence comes from Opisthorchis felineus, assembly GCA_004794785.1. Classification (NCBI taxonomy): domain Eukaryota; kingdom Metazoa; phylum Platyhelminthes; class Trematoda; order Opisthorchiida; family Opisthorchiidae; genus Opisthorchis; species Opisthorchis felineus. Next base: position 404,520 of record SJOL01006347.1, on the reverse strand, counting down.
GATACCGTCGACTTGAGACTAGGCCAAAGTCTATTCTCATCCTGAGTAAAGTGTGCTAGCAAGGTTAACTACAAATTGTATTTCCGACTGTGTGAATTACAAGTGGAAAATTCGTTTAAATCTATAAGGAAACCTGTTACGGCTAACTAATATTTTTTGCACAGACGGTAGAAAACCAATTTTGGAGAAAGTTCACCTGTAGCACACCTGTTTTCGAGATCTTCATAAAAAATAATTTTCAGCCCACACGCTCATAAAGATTTTTGGGAAGCTGTTCGAACAAGAAGCATTGGTTTTTACTTTTGCAAAACGTTTCATCAATTTATACCACAAAGAGAGCTCATAAAAATGTGTCAACTTATTTTTCATTCCACAAAGAGACTAAACTTGGATGATCCGGCATTAAGAGTCATTTGCTTTTAATGTAATAGAATGGTCTGTGTAAACTTCTTCACTCTCCGGGTAAGGATTTTAGCAATATGCAAGAAAAATGAGTTCAAGTCTTATCATTTACGGACCTCTAGGTTTTGCCTTTCTAAACCGTTAATTCTGAAGCGGCTGCAGTCCATATTCATACCCTTCTTAAAACATAATAACGTTCGTGTGCCGTTCAGGCGGAACTGTACGCTTGGTATAAATACCAAAGCTATTGGGATTTGAGTAGTTTATACGTTTCGGTTTACTGATTCACTGGGGAATCGTGTCTCTGCTGCCCGGAAATTATAACCGCAATCATTCCTTGAGTTGTGCTTTAAAGACTGATGTTGCACATGATTTTTACTCAAGGATTCAGCAGAGCATTTGCATGTTCAGATGAAATCCATTTGATGTTCGAATGGAATTCTGCATGTATTTGTCAGCGTGAACCCTGACTTTTCTCAATGGTTCATCAACTTGTCTGATGTGTGGCTTTTTAAACGAGCATGGAATAGCCAGATGGTGGGTGGAGCTCTGATTATCTTAGTCCCAGGACATTTGAACGGAACAAACTAAAGCAGACGATATTCTTTCCAGTGAATATGAATACGTTCAGCACGGTAATTACATACCCCATTTTCACAATTTCCCATGAGTTGTCGAACATAAAAACTACGCCGACTGTCCTTGTTCGACCTCAGCTGGTATTTGTCTGTTGCCACAGAGTCAGATGTTCTGCTACTCAGTGTACCAGCATAGCACCGAAAATGCCTACTGTTGCCGCATTTGCAAATCAACAAATTGCACATGTTCCGACATGTGTCATACGAGAATGTTTACTAATCGAAGTTTGAATTTCTAATCTTAATACCTCCCAAGCACATTTTGGAGGCATTTCATTGACCAAATATCACAGTGTGGCTTGACCACCATAGAAAACTCAGGCCGTCCGTAGTGCTCTAGAACACACTCGCACATAGGAACCGACTGCTTCGTGATGGGTAGATGCAGAAGGCAGCAAGTCTAAGTATGCATTTGAAGAGAATGTTTGTAGCTCAGGTTGCGGTGATCGCCGACCAGATACTAAGTCGCCACATCCTGTTGCGCTCGCACTCCATCCAAGATTGCGGAGAAGCACTGCGTAAATTAGAGCTCAAACGGCAATAAGAAAAATACCATACATAAAAACCATATCTGAATTCATAGCCGAAAGAAAGTTTAATGGCCCACAAAGCCGCTGATACATAGGAGAAAAGATTTCCAGACCGAAACATAATACGGACAAAATACAAGGAACAGCTTTGTGTACCAAATCAGCTGCACAGATTATAACAAATATTATACTCGGGGGACTGGAAGAAAACTTTCCACACAAGTGAACGTACACAACGCAGCTATCAAAAGACACAACCCTTCCACTGTCATTTCTATACATGACGATCAAGAAATAAGTAAGTTCAGCCTAGGAATCGGAAGCTCGTGGTTAATGAAAGTCAAAGATACGAGAGGGAGTCCTCTAAAACTTGATGCTCCGCAAAAAGGTTATTCAACCGATATACTGTAAACTATTCTGCTGAAGAATCGCTGCGAGCGAGGGACTATCAATTCAGCGGTAACAGTGAGTCAGCTCCGGGTACAAGACGACGAACCAAGAATCGTGACCCCCTATGGCGGAGTGGACAAGGGTTACGGTGGGAGGACAGGAGCAGTCAAAGTTCAAGGCCACTTGGGCTTTCACCGCTTAGATACAAGTCAGTCAGCAGGCCAATGGAAACGCTCAAACCAGCGACCAGTGGCCCGTCAAGGAAGCGTGCCTGAGTAGACTCAATCTCAGCCCATGCACGCACAACATCCACACATTTCTACCCACAACGCACTGATGGCGTCATCTTGACTGCTGACGAAACGTTATTGCGTTCAGCGAACAAGTCAATGGTCACGTCTAATTATATAGGGTCAAACGAATTTGTCCGGAGCCAGTAGTGGTATGTGCATTGGAGTACAGATAAAACTCAAGCCGCTTAAAGATGCTGTTAAAATACCCGGAGAAAAATATTCAAAGGTCATCCTAAATGTGGGTGGGTGCAAGTGATACCTAAGTACGGACATGACAACAGCGCTAAAGCGTGTGGCCCGCTCGCAATATGTGTAATGGTGTCGAATGTAACTTGAGGGGTTGGAGGCTGAGGTGGCTGCTACAGGGGAAAACATTTCCTTACATTGGGTACCCGCATACACCCTTAAGAAATTCAGCAACAATCCCGTATGATGTGAGATAAAAATTCGAACCACTCACAACCGAAAATCCCTGCAAACCCTAGCAAATGTATCCTGGACCTATTGGACATTCAGCCAAATGTCAATAAATGGTGTTAGAGGTCTCACCAATGGTCATATTTTTTACGGCCTGGTACGTCACTCGACAAATTTGTTTTCAAGCGATGAGAAAATTTGTCACTCACCTGTTATTTTCTTAAGGCTGCCCTAGATGAATTACTGCTTTGTCTCTCTGCTCTGTATACGAAGCCACTCGAATTGTGACCAACGAAAAAATTGTTGGTATTTTTCATTAGATAAGTTTGTCAAAACCAAGACATGCAAATAGAGGTAGTTTGGAAGTGGCGCTGCTATCACACGGTACCCCTTTATATAAGAATCAACCTAGGGAACATTTAACCATTTAAAAAGTCGAGACATATATATATATATATATATATATATATATAAACCACCAGCCTGGCAAGCCTGGTCAGTGATATCGCAGAAAACTTCTGATGCTAATCAGATTACAGGGAAGGTATTTTTTATGGGCGAGAAAATGAAGTTCATTCCGTGACAATTACTATCTTACTTCATTCCAACCGACTTCTGAATTATTGGAAGAGCTGGGTACATTATGGACTTATTTTTCGTTTGGAAAAGAAGCAGATCAGAGCACAGAAAAATGTGTTTTGCAGTTGTACTACTACATTCGATAGGTCAGGTTTTATAGCTTTGTCATGATATCGAGTAGCCGATTTTACTGAACGAGGGATTAAACTTGGCGAGCTGTATGATTAGTTTTTGACCGAGCACAGTCTTTGGCAATGTATTGCACGGTAAATGGCAAAACATTTCAAACACAGAGATGATTGACAGAGTTTTCTGTTTTCCTCTGATGAGTCCCAAGTGTGACAACCTCACAGTAGTTTGCTGTTTAGAACTGACACCCTTTAAAAACTAAGTGGCACGTTATAAACGCACCACAACAGTTGCCATTTCTGCAAATAAACTTACAATTTCTTAGCAAAATGCATCATTTTTTGCTCTAGTTGTGAAAACGTAATGGAAATGACACTGTGCTCAATACTTCATTGTTTATCCTGGGGAAGCAGTGATATCACAAGTGACCCGAGTACTATTTCGTGCCCTGTAAGGACCCTGGTAGAGAACAAAAGCACTGGTCACCTCAGTTCAGCCATACTCAATAAAATATCAAAAGCATGAGAATCGTACATTGAATTTACTCGATATCACAGCTAACTTGGTCAACTAACGTCCTTCAATCCACTTATCTGTCTCCTATTCCAATCTCGGTCTTTAGAGTGAATCAAAATGTTACAATGTGGTATTACCCCACAGGTGAAGAAAAAACAGAAGGAAAAGAGAGTGTCTGACCTACTTTGACACTGACTTTATGAAGGTTATGAAAAAGAGCTGAGAAAGTCAAGGTTTCGGGTTTCCGGATTCCACCCCTTAAAGGTATGAAATGGGGCACATTGTACATTTTTCAGTAATGTACGATCGATCTCTGTTGAAAGTTGTTTGGGGTGCCTTAGCTCCTAGTCACACTTGAGTAATTATTCACCAGAAAGTGGGGTGTGATGAGCTCTTTGCTTCTGGTCACTGGCTTTGAATCGGTGAGGATGACTTCATGCAAGCTGTTTCTTACATTGTCAAAGCTGAAGTAGCATCTGACACTGATGAGATTTCAGCAGCCCCATGAATAATATATTCTGTCGGGGAACTGGACTACAATGTCGTAAACATCGTGCCAGTCAAAATGTTTGGAAGGTCATTTTTCACAACATTCAGCTGTGAAATATCATGAACGAGAGATGCATTTACAAGTCGTTGTCAATGCAACTTCAATCAGTAAATGAATGTATTTCGGAAATCAGCCTTTGTCGAGAAAACTGGGCCGAATTTTGGATTTTTCTTGTTAAGGAAAAAATAACACACGGCAAAAATTGAGAACCACTTTACCTCACAAGTTGAACTTCGCTATGCGTATGGAATCCTGAAAATGAGACTAAGGTGAAGTCAAACTAACCACGAGCATCTTTCTTCCGGAGGAATCTACGAGAGAATTCATCGACCATAGCTTCCACGCTTATTACAAAAAGTAAACTCTAAAGAACCTATCCTGGTTTCCCAGGTTGAAACGGACTGGGTGATTTGTAGTTCCCTTGATGATAGTATCTTGCTTGTGGCAATCCAGACTGCTTTAAAAGATCGCACCGCAATCAACAACAACGACAAAGTGAATAAGAGATGAAAATCTATGGTCCCTCTTTGACCAGAAGTATTTAGCTGCCAGCTTGAAATGCCAAAAGAGATCTTGTTCCCGACATATTTATTGGAATTTACAAAAGAGTTGGACGAAATGAATAGGATTTTCTGGAATCTTGAATGAGCAATCTACGTTGTGCAAGGCCTCGCGTGAGATAGACTATAGCGGCTGGGAAGAGTCCTTAAAAGGGGCTATATGTAGATCAAACAAAGGAAATGAGTTTCTCTGACTGATAAATTTGGTTCTTAAACATCGATGATATATTTACTCAGTTTTCGGGGTAAAAACAAGCAAAAAAGGCGTAAAATGTGTGCCTCTCAATATGCACATTGAGAGGCTGAATGCATTTTCTAGGCTTTTGCGTTCTCATCACTTTCGTCTGAACAGTCCTTTTGTTCTTGCGTGGTTATTCTAGTTGGTCCACACCAAAGAGGTCTCGCTCAGTGAATGACCCAGTAACTCACATGTATGCTGTCCAACAAGATGTTGGTAGTGAGCGCTCCAGGCTACTGAAAATTTACCTGTGTGAACATGTAGGTATCTGACACCCATAAGGTCACAACGTGGCTGATGGTGGCATTATATGCCATGCAGGCTAACAGAGGCTTACTAAGAAAACAAAGCATACTTTTCAAAAGAAATTGGTTAGCCAGACCAAAAATAAACACGCCTACGCTGCTTGCTGCTTCGAGCGTTTCCAGAGCACCTGCAAACCTGTGACGGCTAAATGCAGCATGCGTGAAACTTAGCAGCTTTTAGTTGTCGGTGGTTGCGAAATTTGTAGATTGTACGCCCACAACACTTTCGTTTGAGTAGTCATCCTTTCGTCCTAGTGCAGTCATCCTGGTGAGTCCACACCAATGGTAGAAGCACGGGACTTGAGTTAAGCTCTTATTGAAGCTTATCAGCAGCTTTTCATCTGCGACTGATCAGTCTAAATGAGTTGAAACACTGTCTTGCAATACGGCCAAGTGAGTTCAATTACCATGAGCAAACTTAACAAGTTTCACTTTAGCCTGGTAACTTAGTGAAGAGTTAAATTTTCCCATTTCAGCTTTCAGGATAAAAATAAGGTTTTCTTACAACACACTGGTCCAGGTAAACTATCTGACCACCTCTGGGCTGGAATGAAAATATAGGCTTAGTTAAGAGTTGCACCAGTTTATAATGTAGATTACGAAACCGTAGTTCACTTGATAGCAAATGTGGCTGTAAGGTCCATTTTCGGCCCTTTTACAAGCGAAATAAAGAATAAGCTACTCGCGTGTCGTGCGGTGGAACCTTCTAGAGAGTCGCTCGGATGAATCACAGTCAACTTCTATGTTGCAGTCACTTTCAGCCCACCTTAGCTACTTCTTGAATTGCTCGGGTATATTGAGTTGAGTTCGTACTAGTGAGAACTATCTCGACAGACCGGTCTTCAAAATTCGACATAATTTCATTCAACACATTCACTGCGGAATTCACACTCGTCTTATTGAACTGAGTCGTGTTCATTTCATACACGGTGAAGGTCCTGCTTACTTCTTCGTCGCCGGTCACTGACAGAGGACTTCGGGAACCGCGTTCTTAATAAAATTTCCCATTCATTAAGGCAAGCAAGGAAAAAAGACGGCCGGATTGCGGGCCTAAGACAGGCTTGGTTCAGTCAACTGAGTAACCGGAAGCCCTTATCACTCACAGCTAAACAGGTAGCTAAAAAGCCAAAATTTATTTTCACTCTATTTTTTATGGTATATCCATGACCTACCTGTTTGTGAGTGCTCCACCACTGAAATTATGCTGCCGACATCGTGCTTGAGTCTGACGTTTGCCATTCACAAGCTCATGCAAAATTACGGGCCGGATTGAACGAATCTTTCGGGTGTGCAGTAGACCTCGCCTTTTTTCTCAGTGTTTCAAAAGGCCAGGAAGATTCCCTGTTCTGTACACAAGGAAAGCATAATCGGGCTGGCCGGAAACCTGCATCACTCATCGTCCGGTTTGTTTGTCGTCAGTGACCTAGTTACTTGGGATATATAGAGGTCATCACATCTCGCAACCTAGGTCCCGAGAAGTCCGTCAGTAAGTTCAACAGTTAATTGATGTCTTATCACTTTTGGTAACTTCATTCGGATAATCTAGTCGGTCGACCAACACATTTTCAATCCTATGTAAATTCAGGCATTATCTATTCCACTTACTTGGTCCAGATGCAGGCTTTTACTTGCTAGAGTTTTGAAGTCACCTACTTTATTTTATTCTTTACACAGCGCGGTATCCTACACTTCTGACTCATCGCGTACCCATTGCGTCATACCCTCTAGTTCAGTTAGTTTTCTATAGATGGTTGCTCCACTACTTTGGCAAAATTTTACCGATTTCTCATATCTGATACGGTTTTGTCCCAGGAGACGCAATAAGCTATACTTGACTTGAAGCGATGTAGGTTGACCTGCTCCTGGATGTAGAAGCGGGATCATTTGTGGACAGCAATATACAATGTTACCTAATCCAACCAGAACTCGGCTTAAGACTAACATGACTGCAAGTTAGTCGATAAATCGAAAGTTCCAACAGTGGAATTGGTCGCAGCAGTGGCAAAATTTAACTGTTCAGACATGGGATTATGGGGTTATTTCTCATTACTGATTCACTTCTGTACCATGTTCTAGCTGGAGGAGCAAACATCACTTTACTTAGGCGTTTGAAACATAGCTTACTTTCCACACAGTTACGATTCGAAGAGAAACAGCAGTAACCGCGGTTACCCAGAGTGTGCCAACGGTACAATGCTCCTTTTCGGCGGTGATCGCCCCAAGGGACAATCGAATCGTCGGTCCTAGAAAAGATGGCCGCTTCTTGTGTGGTTTGTTGCAGAAGGCAAATTATTATATTTGAAAATGCAAAAGCAGAAAGCCACCACACATGACTGACCCTTATGATGCTAAACAGTAGGTAGATATTTTAAGAATTAAGGCGCTGTATTGTTTTTAATAACATTGTTGCTAAGTAAAAAGTCCTATTCGCTTTTTGTGCAATAGTATTTTCCAGCACCGACCTCTTGAAAAAAGACTGCTTCGGTCATTTCAAAAGTGCAACTTCCCACTACTAGAATTTCCAACCAACCCGTAAATGAATTCATTGTGTGAGTGCCTGATCTTTAAAGGTAACGCTCATGAATGGATTTCTTAAACTCCCTAAGCCCATACCAATTACAGCAAAAGTATTGACATCAAAGCCTCTTTATCTATAATGATGTGAGGATATTTGGTCATATTCAATAGAGATTTCATCCTGTCTGTGAAGACTATCTATGCTGAAGTGTTATGAAGCACTGTGCAGGTGTTTCATCCTTGTTGGGAATCATCCGCAGTGCGAATCTCACGAAACTCAGATAGCTTCGAACCCGTGACCTTTCAGCCAATGCCTGAATACCTAACCGTTTGATTACGAGTGGCTGATGAGCAGTGTGATCAGCTGTCACTTAGACAAGAGATAGCGTCACTCATCCTTCAATATCAGAAACAAATCACGTGGTCACCTATGAACTGGCTCCTCGAGTGACGACATCTCAGAAAGAAGTTTCACACTTCCAGTCAAGTTATCCTTCCTCCAAGCTGCCTAATGATTCATAATGATGGACGGAGATTTGGTAATATTTATTATAGATTTCATTGTCAGTGTAGCCAACCTGTACTGAAAAGCCGAGAAGTACTTTAAAGCTGTTCCTCCTTGTTGGCGATCATTATCAATGCGCATCTTACGAAACTCAGAAGTTTGTTCATTTACTCAACCTCTGGTTTTTCTTTTAATTTTGGACCGCTCTGCAAGCCTAAACTATCTCATGTTTGTGCCAATTTTTAGGTAGAGCCCGTTGGTTTGTTCTGTAGTTCACCGACAATAAACAAAATGTACTTGACACCAGTCGAGCACAACCGAAGTTCTGATTAGGAAACGAAATTATTGAATATACGGACTAGGTATCCTTCATCCGCAGTGAAGATCGGATGATCAAACAATCAAGCTGCTTCCGTACCTCTCAGCCAAAGAAGCAGTCGACCAGTCAACTGTACCAAGCGGAATCCTAAAAAAGGTTTCAGACATCTTGGGCGTCTGTTCAGTCGAGCACAGATCCGATAAGCACTGAAAAATTTTCCTGATGGGCAAATGCATCGGTTATGCATGGGTTATCGTGATAATTGTGCCTGTATAGGAACTATCTATAGGAATTATTCAAAAATATCAAGAAGTCAGCTTTCAGATTAAACCCAAGTGGGGTTGCCTTTAAACAATCTACATATCCCATTCCACTTGCATAGTTCCACAAAAAGATCCGTGTTGATAGGCTGCTCGTAACTAGTCGGATACCAGCCTAGCCTTTGGATATGGCTGCACACCGGAAGTAATTCTCAAGCTGTTAAGCAGCAGGACAGGATGTTAAATTGTTATCGGCACTAAAAACTATCCAAAATGGCATGATTTATGTTGCAAGTATTTCATCGAAGAGCTGAGGAGTTGTCTCGGATGTTGCAGCTGACAAGTAGATGAGACAATTTATTTCGTGCTTTGTCCGGAGAGACGTAGTATTTAGGTTGGGATGATTTTTTCATGCTGCCGAAAGCCCTTTGAGCCTAACCACCAGAGAAATGTGTAACAAAGGTCTGAACAACATTCTAATATGCGGTGAATTTAAATTTGTCTTTGCACTTTCAGCTGTATGCTTGTTATGCATGCTAACTATGCACATCATTTTATCAAAATCTTCCAACCACTTGGTATTTTAGCCATGGTATTTAATTCCACACCTACATTGGAAAAGACGTAATACAAGTCATTGCACGCACAATATCTATGATCCGAATATGCAAACGGATTGTATAGTAGCAGGGGCGACAGCCTGGTTTGATGGCATGAGGAACAAAATTCTGTCCCAACCTGGCCAACTAGTGTCCTGTATAATTCCGGATAACGTTTATTACTGGCCACAGAGATCCGTTCATCATCTCTTTAATGCCCCTTCCCCACCTTACAAGCTACAGCTGACATTGGAAGGGCTAGAGGTATGCTTTTGAGAGAAAACAATAATGGCATAGGCATAGAAGTGTTACATTAGGCTGTTCGAAGTTTCTGACTGCATGCCGATGGATATTTCCAAAAAGTGTGATGTGGTTTCACAGCATTTAGTTGCTGCACACGGTGACCAAACAAAGCGCTGCTCTGACCAGCAATTTATTGACTCTGAACAACCGCTGCTAACAATCAAACAGTCAATCAAATGCTTGAAAGCTCCGGTTGCACTGGTAATCCTCTGTCGGTCAGGTTAATGATAGGTTTGTCAACGGTCTTGGTGGCACGGCGTGAACACGGATGTTTTTAAAACACCGTGATGTGATGATCACGGGTGAAGTGGTGTCAGTTACATATTACTGACGTTACCAAAGCTTGGTGAACTCATTTGACTTAGCGTTCCCATCAGCAGGTTAGCTGTCTTTGTTACTGGTTGCATCACGTTAATTCGGAAGTAGTGATTGAGTTTCGACAGTTTCTCTATAAATGCTATATGTGAATATAGCTCCGGGGAAACTTTCGTTACCAGGCTATTTGAGCGATGTCAAGCATATGCGAGCTAAGTGCACGGGAAGCCAGTACAAATTGTCAGCATCGAGCTTTACAAATAGTTTGATAAGTCCTGACTCAGAAGTATATGAAAAGATTACGAATAAAGCGGTGCCTTTCAGCCAACCGTGAAAAAGCAAATCACCTTTCAAAGGTAAACGAAGTCACTGTTCTTGGTGTGCATGAACAAAATTCAGACAATATCAAGCCCACCAATGTACGGATAACAAGAAATGGCGTCATACGTAATCCCGAGCGCAGATGGTAGTTGCGCTCCAAATGACTCAGGTGGTCTTGAGCATGGTTGAACCGAGAGAAATTCTCAGGTTCCAACCTTATATTTGCTTTAGCTACTGCAATGAATAACAGAAATCTTTCGAATCTCAAACGGGACTGTGTTGGTCCGTGGGTATTCTGAGGAGTATTTTCGGTTATAGGTGAAATTGGCCCGAGACTCTTTGTTATCCTTCATCTTCTATTTGTAATTTAAGTGACGGTTCCATTCTTACACATGTCATGCAGTACCTTCTCTTTCGAACTGCTCTTCCGGAATTGTTCCTCACTAGAAACCGTATACATGTGCACCTTAATCCGCAGATGGTGGCTATCTCTCCTCTCTCAAAATGACCATGTCCCTTGTGCAACTGTGTTGTTTATAGGGATAACCTACTGACCTGGATAACTTAACATGGTATCATAAATAAATTGATATTGGAGGATTAAGATGGCTGCTGCTTTCCTACAAGAAAGGAGGAGCCTGCACTTAACCACCAGATCTATTTCCAACACTGTGTAGTACCGACCGAAGGTACGGTCAAGTGTTACGCGTTGCAATCTTTCTAATTTTCTGATGGCTAACAAATGACCCCCACTATACCTAAAAATCGATGGCTGTGGCGACATTGAGTAAGCAGTCAACCAGTACGCACATAATTACCGCCATTCAGGTACTATGCAGCCTACAAAAACAGGACAAAAATGCGTCCCGTCCGTCCCGTGGTGGTAATGCAGTTGGTGGCGAAAACCAATTCCTGGTTTACGGTAGTGGTTTTCAAAAAGCCTATCTAGTAACCTCATACAAGTGCGAGGGGGTAGTTACTGCAACCACTATGATGGTGACATGAGAGATAACGGGCCCACAAATGTGTGCCATGTGATCCGGGACGTAAGATCCAGCTTTAGCAGAGAAAAGAAGCACCTAAATCAGGTTAATGCTTGTTATGATGAGACAGTTCCTCGACCTTAGCTTTGGCCTGCGAGAGTTTTACTTCTCGTCTCTTGAAACGCCGATTACATATCTAATACAGACGAATTTATGTGTTCGTTCGTAATCGTATCCAGCTATTTCTCTGCCGTGTGAATAACTGCATGACCGTCTTCGGAGTTTATTGTATGTGAGAGCCGTGTGAAAGAAGACCCTTGGAAATCCACGATCGCATTATTATTTATTCACTGACCTGGGCCAACGACGAACTATTTTAAAAAGAACAATTCTTAGTGAGTCTATTCCATTCGACCCTTTTTATTACTGTGTACTGAATTTAGAGTAATTATGTTTATTTCTTTGCCACACACTCCCGGTAAAGTCACGAAGAGACTGGACCTTACCGTGGTGTGACGGTTTGCGCACCTCAGCTTTCCTTTGAGCTATACTGGGGGGTGTCCCCGCGACACTCACAGAGTCTCTCATACCAGGTTGGTCAGTGGTTAGAGGTCTGATGAACACAGTCTTTTGGTCCTCCAGGTTGGGGGCTGGAACATATGGCGACTTGTTCCGTAGAAATCGTAATGCATTTGCATTTCCTGCCAAACACCGCTGCCTTGCGGTTAGGCTTTTGAGCCAAAGGCTTTGGTTGAGGACCCTAATCGTC
>SJOL01006347.1:299514-388796 GCA_004794785.1 Opisthorchis felineus | reverse complement strand
TCTTCGACAGCCCACGACCGGTTTCGCCCTTCTTGGGGCTCATCAGGTAGGCGCAGTCCCCGAGTTTCCGTCAACCTTATGTTCTACTTGAAACCAAATTGCACGAAATTGGCGAAATACACTCATCTGCAAACAAATTTGGTTTTGCGAGAGACTCACCTGGAACCCAGCTGAATCTCTCGTTTGTGATGTTTCCAGGCAACTGAATGTGCTGCACCAGGCCGCCTCATTTTTCAGTTGCTACGATATTCGAGAGATATCGCAGTATATTTTCATGAAGGAAACTACTCATAAGGTTGCTGAAAATTCTTCGACAGCCCACGACCGGTTTCGCCCTTCTTGGGGCTCATCAGGTAGGCGCAGTCCCCGAGTTTCCGTCAACCTTGTGTTCTACTTGAAACCAAATTGCACGAAATTAGCGAAAGCTTTCACCTTCATCTATCGTATTTGTGAGGTGCATTATAAAACTCGACATCAAAAGATTAACGGACTGTATAACTCCACCATCGAACAGCTACAGTTTCCCTACTGTGTTTGGAGGCAAGTAATGCAACTTTGTCTGGCTCGATTGGATGTCACCGTGGTCGTTGCAGTTGTCCGACAATAAGGTTGTTCGCCGATCTTTGAAAGTAAGTTATCTGTTCCACGGCTTGGTACAGCGCTCGTAATCCAAGCAGATATAGTAGCAATTCAAATGATAACCTGGACTAGGTCTATCTTACTCGCGCATCTCGATTCCATTTGTTACCTTGACAAGGCTTCAGCAGCAGCTTTGAATAAGCCACAAACTACATGTTTTGCGCGCACGTGGGCGCAGCAAATGAAGACATCCGCTAACCAACTTACTCCTCCTGGCCTGGATGGTGATTTGGTTCTGCTAAAAATGAGGTTGATCGTACCGAGGCCGCCAGGAGCTGCTCGTTACGGTTATCAAGGAAGGGCTGTGTTGCATGCTGTTAGCGCTGGAGGAATGACCGATCGACTAGACTCTTTACGTTACCCTGGACAAAGCGGACAAATTTCTAAGAGCAGACGTAAAGTCCAGAGGTTACAACCAACAATTAGGCAGGCCCGTCGAAATGCCAATAGGTATGCTCACCACAAAAACCAATGCCATGTCGAAATCCAGTTAGGTGGGCAGACCGTACGTAAAATCACACAAAGCACACATGCATTTCACTCGACAACACGGTGATAGCGTCCTCCCGCTGGTGATAAAACGCTTGAAACAAAATCGACAGGCTCAGCGAATCAATAACAAAACAGTAGTCACCGCATTTCTTCCTATTTGAAGCTTGCTTTAAAGTAGTTGGTTCATGTCTTAAACTGTGCGACAGCTGGATCGGAGTGCAAACGGGTTGGACCACAGTATTCATCTCAAATTATGAATTTCACTCGCATTTCGTACATTATTCTGAATAAAGTTGCTACAGCGGTTAGAGTTTTGTCATGGCTTGGTATGGACCACTTTGAACAGATAACTTCCTGTGAAACATGCGCCTGGCCAGATGAAAATGTTTTTTCCACTAAATTCTCCAACGGAAATAGATGTTGCATAAGTTGAATGACTTTATCTGGTAGGTTACTACTCCAAGGTTTGTGTGGCACTTTTTAAACCATCCCCCATCTAACTTTTTGATTCACATGTAACCTAGCATTAAACGAAAGGACACAAACCTTAGCTATTAATCCTTCTTGTACGCCTCGGTTTAACAGTGCAGGTTGGTTGACGTAAGAAGATCGAAGTCCGCCTTCGGTGAGGATGCCAGATAAACTAAACCTACAGAAATTGCTTCGAGTTATTTTATAATGGTTCAGGACAACAGCCTTCCAAGAATTCTCTCTCAGATAATTGCCCTCGGACGAGTGTCTCCCCCAACGTTGACGTATTATGCTCTCTCGGCTTATCGGTTTAGGAGATGATGCCACAGTGGCAAACATTGAGCTGCATGTTCAAACAGTTCAGAGAGGAACATGAACCAACTTCACTTCGTAACAGACTTTCCACTATCTTCAACCGGGCACGTAAGCAGCATTTTTATCAGTTGCTTTGAACGTAAAAGGACATAACAGGTAAGTATTAATTGCTTATTTGTTGATAGTTTGTCTTAATCTAATGGACTAAGTGCACTGCAGTAGTTAGTGACGCGGCAACAGCCGTAACCTTAGCCTACGAGATTCACTCAAACCTTTTTGAAGTGACGTCTAAACGATCAACCGACAGCATCATTGGGCAAGACTATTCGACAACTTTAGAAAATGTTCCACATAGAAGACAGTCCTCTACCAACCAAGTTGATCAGCCAAGATAAAATGGTGGTGAGACCCTGCACGTAATTTTGACAATATTAACCCACTTTGAACTCGCACGAAACTTTGTGATCTGGTTCGATTTGGATTTTTGAATAATATTGCTCGCTATATGAAATTTGATTGGTAAAGGTTTCCCAGAATAAAGTCGTTCTACAAGAGCACATTCTCGGGAGGAATTCGCCAGGACAGCAGTCGTCCAAGGCTGCAATACCCTGTGAGACCCCTCAAAAGATGAACAGAAATTTTAGTTACATTCCTATGGTTCCGCCCTTCTCAAGCATATCCGACACACAGTGCGTGTTTTATTCACGAACGTAACTGAATCCCCCATTTCCTTGGGAGACTGATTGGATACTAGGTTGTTTGTTTGGTCATCTTGTGTCATATGACCTGAGGGGAATGCATCTCGCACAGCATGTCAGCAGGCTATATCTTGTTTTATGAAAACTTGAGACTTTCTCGTGTTTCCACGTCTTATTATTTGATTTAGATGTGTATAGAACTCCCTGGTGGATGAGGCTGGACCCACTGCTTTGAGATTAACGGAAAGCAAATACAAATTTACAAATAATGTATCCCGTCTTCTAATGTTATAAATATATGAATATATATANTATATATGGGTCCAACTATGAAGTCACTTACATTTCACGGTGAACGTCACCTGTCATCATCATCATCATCGACAGCCTGACATCAGTGTTCAACGCTGGCGCTTCGTTGCCGTACACCTGGTTGAGTAGATTATGCTAGGCGTTTCTGCTTGATGGTTTGAGAATACAAAACACAACTTTTATTGTGCGTGTTATCAGCACAAAATACAGTGGACAGAAGTGTGTTGGCCAGAGAATTCATTCCGAAGAACTGGCACGAGCAGTCATTACCTTCTCAATGATCAGTGATACGCGCATCGACGAGTAGTAACATGTTTAAAACAACCAGTACATTTGTGTTCAGGCTCCGAACAGGCATTCTGTGAAAGTTGGGCAACAAACAAAAAATTTGTGCCAAAAAAAACATCTGGACACAGAAGTATCGCGCACTACTTTTGAGCTCGATTTTCTGCTGACTGAAATTGTCCAAACTGATTCAATTTGGGCTCTTCCAGATGCAATGTACCAGAAACTCTTTGTGCACTTTGTTGTCCACTTTTCAGCTTTTCTGTCATAACGAATAGATGCGTCACATGAATGGTTGAAGTATTTCTTCGGAAATTATTGCGAGAACCATTGTTTATTACTGGCTTACTGGAGGATTTTGTAATCATGAAGGGTTCACATCAAAATGAGAAAACTGAACCTCAAAGTAATTTTTCTAAAAGTGTTTCGTAGCTGGCGTTTTCGTAGATGCTTTCATGACGGTTGATCACGATCAGTGCTTAGGTATTTTGCCAAAACCTTTATGATAAAGGCCTTTATGATAAAGCCTTTATGATATTGGAAACTACCTACAAGGTGCCTGAAAACACTTTATCGGTCCAGGACAGATTTCCCCTTCTTGGGCTTCCGCAAGTAGGCAAGGTCGCGGAGGTTCCGCCGACCTAATTTTTTACTTCAACCAAAATTCTAAGGATTCGTGAAATACATTCATTTGCACATTAATCCTGTTTCTACAGGAAACTCAAATAAGTCCCGATTGAACTCGCTTTTTATCATATATATTTCGCAACTGAATGTGCTGCACAAAGGCCACCCCATGTTTCATTTGGTACGACATTCGAGATCGGCTGGGATTCAGTTGGGATTCCCCTAAAAACCAAATAGGTATGCAAATGAGCGTATTTCGCGGATAACTGTTCTGCTTTAAACCTTGTACGTTTCTTTGTGCCAACACTTAGGTTTTGTCACAACAAAGGACCACTTAATTTTTCCCTACACTTTTTTTAAATCTTAATCTATTATTTTATTGGATCCATATGTCTGTTGCTCGTCTCTGTATGTCTGCTTCCTCCACCAAATATTTCCGTGGTTTAGATGCAGACAGGTATTTTTCCGTTAGCATTAATCACTGATTTTAAAACCACGGTGTAGAACCCGGGCTGCAAACAACGTAGATGTAAGCATCATGCATGGTGTGGCCACTTTACCCTCGAATGCAACATGAAACGCAAAAGTGAAACTACCGAGTGACCAATCTTTGGTGTAAAAATCATTCTCCAGATGCTTAACTGAAATAGCTGTAGTTGAAACAAGAATCGAAATTCGAATCAAATGGGATTCACGCGAATGGTAGATTCCGTTCTAAAGGGAGACACCGCAGTGGAAATCCCATCCGCAAGTGAACGAGATTTATTGGTGGACTGTCAATTTAAAAGATTTGTGGCATTAGAAGGGCTGGCGCACTAGCTCAGCACCTCAGTAGATTCATCTCATCATCCGTTTAAACAGTTCGTTGGCAGCATTTTGAGAGAAAACAAAACAATTCAATATCTACAGGTTTCTGAAAAGTAACCTTGTTTTTATTGGGTAGAATTACTGTTTTTGACGTGACTATTGATAGGCAGCCTGCGACGAAGAAACAGTCAAGTCAACGAGACGTTTCAGAACCCCCAGAGGCCTTTCTTCGCTGAAGGGAGTATCGTAGTTGTCATAAATATGTATAAAAAAAATTTCGCATGGAACATGCACCGCTAACGTGCACGTTTCTTAATCCACGTTTCAAAGATCCACCCTAGGGAATTCAGTGCATGCCAAAATACAGTAAATTCATAATCTAAGTAGACCATAGGTTCGGAGTCACCAAAAATGCCCTCTTTGCAAAGAATAAAATGCCCGCTTCAAAGCAAAATGGTGAAAAATGTTTATCTTTCATCTTCCTCCGCTAGAAACGCAGTTTCATCTGCCATATTAGACCTCGTTTTTCCCCTTAAGAGACGTGAGGTACACCTATTTTTATTTCCGTACTGCACGCTTATTCCAGCCAAGAATTCGGAAGACTACTAGGGAAGTACTGCCCTGCCCGGTGCAGCATATTCCGTTGAAGCGGACAACCACAAACAGGAGGTTCGGCTTGAGTCACTTGGGTCTCCCGTCAAAACCCACTTTCTGCAAATGGGAGTATTTTCTGAAAGCTGTACAGTACTTTTGGTGTTTGCCTCAATTAGCGTTTGCAAGTCTGTTCACAGCTCCTTCCAGGCGGTGTAACCAAAAATCAGTTTATCGTTAACTGTGCAAAAACTGGCTATTACATCAGTTGAGTAGATAATAGAACAGTGAACTGATAAAGCGTTATTGTTCGCATGTTTTGAACCAGTTTCCACCCAACATCTGCGCTGCGTTCTAATCTTCATCATGTGAGCATTATCAGTACATCTAACATCTAACGTATGTGAACTAGGTTATCTCGCTCACAATTTTTCATGGTGCAATATTCACACGGGAGTTGCACAAGTAGGTTTGCGCAGTGATAAAAACTTGACATCATGATGGCCCCTTACAGAACTCGTACAATCGACGCTGGTACTCCTAATCTTCGGTGACTTAATGTGAGCTCTCTTCGGTCGTGCTAGTAAAAATAAGCCTGAATCACGCCCAATATTTGAGCCGGAAACCAAAGAATTGTTGATCAAGATTTCGTGAGTTATCGAGAGAAACTCCATCTGCCTTACGAAATTTCCTAGCCTTTTGGATACCATAAACATCAGTTTACCAAAGTTGTACCATCAAGACACACCATTTTCGACTATCCTTCCAAATAGAGCGGAAATCATGGACGTTTTGACCATCAGACTGACTTGTTTGATCGCTTGATGTGAACCTGGAGCGCGAGGTGACACTGCCTCAAAGTATTCCGAAATATCATCTGCTGGCAACCCGACTTTTCGCCCTTGTGTTTTTCAAGGACAACATTCCCTCTGTTTCCTCAATCAACACCACGTGAGTTAGAAAAGGTGAAGTAAATAACCTTTTATCTTGGCACAACGTACTAATCATAAGGTCGCTGTAAATCTTCGACAACCCAGGGGCGGTTTTGCACCTCTTGGGGCATGAAGAGACTGGATTTTACCGTGGTGTGGCGGTTTGTGTGCCTCCGGGGCCCACTGAGCTATATTAGGTGTTGTCCGTGCGATACTCAGAGTCTCTGATACCAAGTTGCTTAAATGTTAGATGTCTGACTATCACAGTCTCCTGGCCCTCCAGGTTAGAGCTTGGAACATGTGTGGCAAATTGTTCTACAAAAGTGATAATGCACTCGCATTTTCAGCCAAATACCACTGCCTAGCGATCAGGCTTTTAAGCCAATGGCTTTGTTTGGGGCTTCTAATCGTCTTCTTGTGCGGGTGTGAGTGCCATGACAGTATCCCAGCCTAAGTACAACTATGATACTTACAACTGACAATACTCTCAAGCCACATTGGCCGTCGCGTGGCGTCGCCAGCCGCGTCGTCTTACTCGTTGCATCCAGCAGGGCAGACGAGCGAAATCTTTCACTCATTCGCTCTTCTACCCTAACCCACCCCAATTTGAATGCTCTCTCCGCAAGTCCCAGCACTAGAACCGACCGCTTTGTCCGTCATGCACGACGGTCAGCTGCAGATTCTGTGCATCCGACTTTAATAACCAAGCTTGTATTTAAACTTCTAAAGCCGGTTTAATTAGCTGCCTTCAATGTCCATATAGTGGAGCAAGCAGAACAGCAAACGGCTATTGCTCGTACGCTGCAGTGACTGTGGTGTCTGTCGAAAACAAGGAGACAGGACGCAAGTGCTGCAGTTGAACTGAATGCTCCGTCGGGCCCTTCCAGGTTTCGGCTACACACCTCTGGAGGCCGCTGTCTTCAATATGCAGGTTCGAGTGTTGTTTCGAACCATCGGGTGGAAGCGTTTCTACGTGATTGGATGCCCTTTCCCAGTCGCTTCTGAGTGGTTCTTTTAGCAACGTTTGTGAAATAATATCAAGAAAGTGAAGTCCAGTGGACCGGTGATACATCAGTGTCAACACTGATGTTGCCGTCTCTGAGGATGACCATGATAATGGTGATGGTGATGATGGTGGTGGTAATGATGATGGTAATGATGGGGCTCATTAAGTAGGTATAATCCCTGGGTTTCCGTCAACATTATGTTCTACTTCAAAACCAAATTGTGCTCAATTTGTACTCAATGTACTCAAATTGTACATTCATTTGTAATTTCTTAAACTGCTCGCCTATGTTGTACTTCGGCTAAATGTGATGTGCAAGTACACTGTTTCTTCTAAACATCGTATGACGCAACAGAAAATTGTGAAAGTACATCCAGAGGGGGTTAATCTACATTGAAGTTTATTTGTATTAAAAGAATATGATAACTGAAAGCAGTTTCTTACAACTGGTTAACTTTGATATGCTTCGTACTAAGAATGAAATGCCTTGAACGCGGTAAGTTCCCATAACCTTACAAATCACAACCACCTGACTTTGTTTATCATATCAGATGCACACAACTCGCTGCCTGATATTTCGGGCAAACACCCGTATCAAGTGTGACCACGGAACACATGCGTCACACGATTACTGACACGCAACACAACCGAGATAAATACTCTTAGCAGTTTTGTTACATTTCGTTGTGAAGGGCTGCGCAATTGCTGGTAAACACCTGCGCATCCACAGGTCTAGTTTCAGGATTATTGCTGAGGCACTTGAGGTCTATGGGTACCCAGCCTGTGTTAATCACAGCTATAGTAGGGCTTACATCACGGAGTACTTGGCACAGATCTTACGCAACGACCCACTCCAGAACTTTTTCGCTCTTACACACAAACACTCAGTCTCATGCACACAGTCCCGGTCAGCTTAAGCTGACAACCTTGACACACAGATCAGCGCATCACCTAAAACATCCGCACTAAACTGCCACGATGCTCTCCTCTGTCGACGAGGACCATTTGCTAATCAGGTCTCCTCCTGACTGGCTCCAAAGCTACACGTACTTTGTATGATTGTTAGAAGTGTCAAAAGTGTCTTTGGACGGAAGCATCATACAACAATCTACTCGGCTATCAGTCTATCTGCCAACATCTTTCGGTTTTCATAGCGGACTTCTTTTCCACTTTTCAGCCAACCTAGAAACGCCGGCCTGGTTTCTATTTGCCGGCGTCATTCTATTACCCAGGCAAGTATACATGCATTTGACGTATGTTTTATCTTTTTCTCGTGAATCCGGTTAAATTGCTTCAGGTTACCAATCCGGGATTGAGAATCTCATATTGCCACTTGTTCGTGAAAAGCCTATTATCTCCTGGCGGTGTTGCATTTCAAAATCCTGAGCACCACTCACAAAACCTGGCCTGTATATAAACAAAAAAATGTTCACAAGAGACGACGCGAATCAGGACAGTCTTCGATGTGGTCCATCTAGCAAACTCTGTTGTACGCAGTCACCGGAAAGGAAGACAAGTGACAACGGCAACAGTAGCACGTAAGTGATAAGCAGCGGGATATCCTTGGTTGTTTTATATAGGTTTTCTGTATTTTTTTAAATAAAGTTTCTCATTACACATGTCATCCACACAGCTGACAGGGCGCACTTTTTTGTTTTCAACCAGAAATTAACAGTAGGCTTTGGATATTTAGTGATTGAAGCCGGTGGGAGTTTAAAGCACAACATAAGCAAGCAACCCACTATCACTTTCGAGTACTTGACCGCTTGAAACGAGGAGGAGATGGCATTGCACTTTTATGGAATTGCCTTCGCAAGGCTGTTTCCTATTCATGGTTCGAATGTGGGACTGTGGCCAACTTGGGTATAATTACCCCCAGAAGGGCTACCACAAGTCATGACGAATAATCTAACGCTTGTGTCGCAAGTTCAAAGATAAACGCGCATTTATCTTGATGAATCCTTATGAATTACGAAAATCTTTCTATTCACTATAAACAGACTAGATTCAGGTCAAACACTTTCTCATGTATTCCACATTCAGAACCTCCGGAAGTTTACAAACTTCATATTTGTTCAGTTCTGCGCAGCATCGTTAACTGTGATCTAAACCACTGTAAAGGAGGGTCAAATTGTAAATCTAGGCAAGAAGGAAAGAATGCTTCCCCTTCTGCAGAATTAGGCATGTACTAGGGCTCTTCTCGACAGAAGACTGCGGTTCTAAACAATCCACCACCGCATGGGGTTGTCATCTAGTTTGAAACCTCTAAGTAGTGGAAGATTACTGTACTCGTGTGACCACAGAGTTTTGTGTGAAAGATGGTTTGTTGACATGATGTGATCTACTGTTGAGTGTAAGACCCAAATTGTTGGACCAGTGGGAACACGAACGACGTGCACCATTTAGTTAATATCTGCTCGACCAGGTGCCGAATAATCTTACCGTCTTTTTATACCCCCATCTAATTTACATCGCGCATGACTCTGGCATTCATTCGACTAGTTGCCGAAACAAGTTGAAAGGCCCAAGTAACACACAACGAGTGGGAGTCAGGGAATATGAAACAAAACTTGAAAAAGAAATTTTTTGAAAGATGATTAACTGCACCTCACTATTATTTAGTGAAACCGTTTATCGTGTTTCCATAGAGGCAAAGGATTACGCAACAACATTATGGCGGCCTGTCTCTCCGTACGATCCCAGTAACAACGCATTTAAACAATTTACAAGAACAAAAAAGGCTGTTGAGCTCGGAGCTACACAGTTCCTGATTTTCCAGTTAAATGCATACCGTTCACAATTAATGGTCTCGATATAAATTAATCTGCGATGAATTGTCAGCAATTACTTGATTGCTGGCTGCTGGTACATGTAGTTGCACACGGTTGTGCAGGTGTCCACACTTATTAAGTACCGCTTTAAATGGAACCCCGATTCCTAAACCGAGTTTACCACAGTTTGGTGTAATTTGTCAGTTTAAAACGAGCACTCTTGTAGGAGCAAAAGATGAGGGTTCATCAAGAATAATTATTCATTTTCAAACAAAATAATTGGAATTTTGGCTTCTAGGCTTACAGTGAAGAACAGCACATTATCTCTTGCTAGGCTGCTACAGGTCCATGCGGTTTTGCCCTTCTACAGCCATATTTTAGCTGACGAGCAAGTGCTGAACACTACATAGGACTATTGTCTCGGTTGTTTTGTACGATGTCTTGCAGCTGGATTTTCCAATGGACCAGATATTTGGTCACCTGTATATAGTAGCCAAGTAACCGGATGCCAGTTAATCAACTCTTTTGGAGTGAGACTGGTCTGCGGGGGCATTGATACATTGTTCCTTTGTGGCTGGGTAAGAAAATGTACCGGCTAATAGCCAATAAAAAACGCCGATTACACTTGTCGCTCGATATCCAGAACTGCAGGCATTAATCTCTCGACCGACATTGGCTTGTCTCGTAGCGTTTTTAGCGTATTTGGGATTCTAAACGCCGCCGTGTTTTGGTGATGAAAACAAATGAAAACAAGAATGAATAAAAGAGTGATCGCATAAAATTTTTCCGATACTACTGCGTCTTTCAGTATCTCACCAAATCCTATGATTAACTTAAGGATGAATTCCAGACACAAGGCTTAATTTTGTCGTGTCCTCCTCGGAGGAAAACAGCGTGACATAAAGCCAATAGTCAGCTCGACTAACTCAGCCACTGGTTAGGGTAAGCTACATCTGAAAATCACTCATCGTTTCTATGACAGTGACCTCGACCGAAAATGAAGACAAGCTGAGTCGTCACTGGCCTTAAGATCATCAGCTGTGTTTGAAGTTCCTCAAATACGTGAGTGAATTTGAGCTTTGGAACGTTAGGTTTTCCTTCGAGCGAAATTCACATAAAAACCCAGTTACAATCCTAGAACATCTCTTTTGTTAACCTTTACAATTTGATGCCTCCGTGTTCAGGCTAAATCCCCCCAACAGCATCTCGAAGACAGTTATTGTCGTCGGGTTTCTGGCATCTTAATTACTCTGCAACGCAACAATCTTAGTCGTGCGACTAGAAAATGTACAGCATTAGACACAAGAAGCCACATGTTGAAAAAAGATGCCTCTAAACTCCGCTACTGTGTTTCTTTCATTAATCGGAGCTATTTTACACCAAAGATATTTGAGAACCTCAAACGGTAATCGAATATAGTGCATGTCAATACAAAGCAAGGACTCACTATCCCAGAACGTTTCTTATATTAAAACTGCTCGTTCAACTAATCCTGTGTTCTGTATACACGAGGACTTCTAATGGGGTGGTGGCCAAACAGAGGGATCAGATATGCTTTCAAACTGAGCAGCAACTTGGCTTTGTTACTTTGTTATTTTGTCTATAGCAGCTGGGAACTTAATCCGTGATTAAGAAAACTCATGTTTATCCCTCCAAAAGAAATTGAGAATAAAATGAAATCAGTTTGCCAAGGGCGTCCTTTCGGAAGATCATGAATGACCGAAATCTGGGGTGGAGTTGTTATTAGTCACGTCACGGCAGGTGGTTTTCCACATCACCTCGGCTGGTCTGTTTTTGAAGCACAGTCAATGTTCAAACAGATGATGACGTAAGACCGCTCTATGTCAACCATACTGGGAGGCAAAAATTGTTTCTTCTTCAAGGACGCACAGCACGGATGTTAATCATTTGGATAACAATTGTTGATGGAGATCACGTTTTGGCAAACTCTGTTCGTCACGATGATGTGAACCTCAGCAACGACTGACGCTTTCGCCCCCGACTAGTTAATCCCACAATAAGCCAGTGAACAGTATACCATACCTCCTTATCAGAACACATGTCGAAAGTTGCAGGCCATTGTGAACGGAAAAATACGACAGAAACGGCCTCCGTATAAAAATCTCCATGAGTATGGCAAGTTAAAATCCGACCCTCATACATGAGAAGACAATGAATAACGGATAGAGAACAAGGTGGTCCTATTCCCGAACTTTACTTAAAGAACCAACAAGCAGTGAGTGTTACTGAGACATGGAAACCCGAAAACATGATTGATGCGTCTGGCTAAGTTATCATGAGCTTGAAATGAGCTTTGTGACATGTGATAATGCTAATAGACGGATTCGGTTTGCCCAGAAGATGGAGCACACCATGAACTCTGATAAACGTTGTTTGGAGACAGACTTCACATGGAAGTCTCAATGGGGATAGTTTTTAAGGAGTGGAAGAACGGTCACTGTTAGGTGGATAGAAAGAGAGTGGGAGAATGACTTTTTGTTGACCCATAAGTTGTGTAGTTTAGAACCTCGTAGAACAAAAGAGAAAAAATCATATTGTGGAATCGGTATAAGGAGACAACTAAAGGGGCACACTGAAACTTCCTTACTCCAGACAAAAACGACCGCGAGTCGAGAACGCTTATCAAACTTTGGTTGTTTTCATAGAAAATATGGGTGTTTGCCTCGCAAACTAACACCATTAGATCCTATTCCATTGAATCATGAACAACGCGTTGCTTGTCTGTTATTGACTTTGCCTAATAAACCTATTAAGATCACTTCTCAAGCGATTGTCAACGTTACATCGCTTGAGTAATAATTAAACCCATATTCTAAGATTTTGTCCGGTAAGACATTGGTAGTCAGCCCTAGCAAACTTCAAAGTAACGTCTAGGTTGTCCTGGATCACGTTTGCCTCCATACATTGCCGTCAGAATGGGCCTAAATAAAATAACTTTGGAAACTTAAAAAGATAGTATGGTCAGATGACGAGCAACGCATCCAGCAGAAAATACTACTCCAGACTTTTCTATGGAATCCAACGTTTCGCGCACACTTTCAAAAGTTATGTGCACGACACTACTAAAATCTGTACCATTGGTTGGTTCTTTGCCTCCACGTTTGGATTCGTAGATAAACGTGAGGTGTGTTGTCACCAGTGCGGGAGATTTAGCGAAAACTATAGCTTTCTAAGACCGGCTTAAAAGATGCGGCTACATAAATTTTGACAGAAATACATTTACGAGGAATTTGTCACAAATATTGTACCTTGTGAACATCAAAAGGTTTCAGGCCGCGTACATGCCACAGGATAGAATTCGAAGCGACGCAGCTTCTGGTCGATTCCCTCATTGGAAACCCATTGTTTTTACATGTGTTTAAGCGCACGTATGACCGAACGCAAAGTGATTCATTTGAACCATATACCACCCAGACTAGTGGTGTGACTTCGGAAAATCGACGATCGATTGACTTGTTCGATCACACGGCTTTGCAGTAGACACTGTCTGCTGGTCACCTACTTATACGTGCCTGCTCAGTGTTAAGGTCGTATGGATTCGGCAGCCGATGGAAGTAAATTTTGCGCGAGCTTGCGGTGCATATTAGCATATACCAATCATATGCTAATGCTAAACCATGCTGACACACTGGATGTACACTTGGCAGTCTATAAATAAATGACCGCTTTTAGCTACCATTTCGTACTGTTTTCTCCTCCTCTGAGATTCCTTCTGTCTCCAAGGAAGCCGCTACTTATATCCTATTTTCATGCTGATGTCAATGGCTACCTTTCTTCCAGTCAACTGGAGGGTGGGTCATCCTATATTTCCCTGAATAGTTGTGACAGATCTATCGGTCGATCGATCGATCGATCGATCAACCAGTCAGTCAATCAAGTCAGTCATTCAGTCAGTCAACCAGTTGATTAGGCTATTTATGCAGTCAGTGTGTTTTGACTGAAATTGGAGCAGATCGGCAATATATAATCAGTCAAATTAAAAACCTTGCTTGCGTTGACTGTTCTCCCAGTCATCCAGGTCAACTGTTTCTCATTTGTGCTCCAGTCCACGTTTGTCCTATCAGGTCATACGTTTGGGAAAGCATAATCTTTCCGGAAATAGAGTGTGTGTGGTGTTCATGACAACGACGGCAAAATTAACCAAGGAAAAAAATTATGGGATAAGATCACCACATCCAACTATGTCTAATGCATACATCAGGACAATATGTATCATAATGTATAGATACTGCTTATTTGTAACTGTAACCTGGATTGCTTCCAAATGGGTATGTTTAGGTTGAGTATAACCCACGAGTAACTCAGTAGCGGTTAGAAGGGGCATCCGCCTCATCTAGGACATTGTTTCTCATTCTGAAGGATCTGTGTAACTACATCCTGACTGAAGTTTTTTGGCTTCGTTTGGTTAGCTATCCACCTCAGTATAGAATCCTAATACTGTCGTAGAACTTTTAGGTTATTGAAGCCTCTCTAGACATATTGACATCTATATACGTGTGGAAAAACATAACCTAATAACAGTCTGTTCAACATGCATTAAGAAACCTTCAAAGCGGAGCATCCACTCCTTTCCCTGTTCTGTTAGCAAGGACTCCTGATTGCATTTCCACTCGCAGTCAGGGAATTCTCACCAGCGGTTTAGGCTACTGAAATGATTTACATTGCATCATTCACTGGGTGTGTAAATGAAACCAGCAAAGCGTGAAAAGTACGACACTTCCGCCCATCGATCGTCAGCAGCCATGTTCCTCCATGTGCGTGAATGAGCCACTACACCTGTCGATTCATCACGTAGTGCATTCTGGCAGCAGGTAATGTAATTCTATCCGCTCTCTGGACGATCAGATTGCTCACGTGTGGTTTACTTATTGTACATCATGTTACCTCTTCAGACAGATAAACATTTGGTTGTGACAGTTTGCGCCAGGTGAGTGACTGGATAGCATACCAAATCGTATCCAAACGGGACATGTGAAGTGAAACAAAAGGCAATTTCTGCCAACTGATGGAGTTTCCAACATGAATGTGACAAATAATATTGAAAACTTTGGTGCCAGGAATCAATAGCTTAGACAGATATAGAGTAGCGGGACTTCACTTGGCTGCGGACATGGGGTGATAATCATTTGCGACACTCTCACAGGAAACTGATGAAATATCTGCTCATTAATTATTAGCTCTATAAATCAGCTTGTGAATATAGCGGAAATGCGTACTGCGTCCAGTCGTTGACATGCATATAAAGCCAAATTACCCGTTCAGAAAATGATATGAAGCAACATCTTGTCAAATACTTTGTCTTACCGTCTCACTGGAGAGCTTCTGGGGATTTGTCATGCCAAACGATCGAAAATTTCAAATCACAATCTCCAGAATACTCGAAAATATTTCGACCGTATTTTCTAGTCAAGTTTGGTAAGGCTTTGTGCATATGCCAGTTATTCCAACCCTAAAATTTCTGGTGCTAGTCAAACCCATTTTCTTCATCTCATATCATCTGAACAATGCTTTAAATTGAAATACCGTGGAGCAATGGTGGGCCTGGAATCTTGTCCGTTGATTCACAGAATAGTCGAAACAACGGAACTCGAGCAAAAGAGCTTTTAGAGGTTCACACTAGTGGGCATTATCGTTATAGTAATTCTATTATAGTCCATATGTCGTTCTTATCTCATGCTCTCCCGGGTTGTATGGTACCTCTAGTTGTATACAATCTTGAAAGGCAAATGTACCTCACATGTCACGAATCCGTCTGTGCAACAATTTAGCACGAACAAATGCTTCATTTCTTTGTGGGAAGATTATCAGCAGATGTCTCTAGCGCTGAATATTAAATAACTCTCCGGGTTGTAGAACGAGTTTATTGGCTGGCGCTACCGGCCGTTTGTAATGGAATTTTCCCCTCTTTCAAACTCTTATATTATTTATCTGTGCATTTGCCTGACAAACTATATCCACTTCATGTGGGCGCGAAGCCTGTTTTCTAAATAATACTGAACGTCCTTATCAGATATGCATCTTCGCCGAACCATATGCCTTTATCGCTAATCGGTGTCACCAAAGAACAGGTACATCAAAGTGCCAATTAAAATGGCCTGGAAATAAGTATCATCCCATTGGACGCCTGGCCAACTTCATGAGCTTCTCATCTACGGCATGTTCACCTTTTTACAGAACTTTCAGCCTTGCAAGGAGCCGAATGTTAATTGCTGCACCAAGCAAAACACCTATTAAATTCGCTAAGAGTTTTAGTCGGGTTTACCTTCCACCACAGATTATCCCATTGAGGAACTCCAAATCTTCAGAGCTTGACATAACTGCCACAGTTGAGCGCTGATGCTAAATATGTAATTAGCCGACAGACGGACAACGAAACGGAACAGTTCTGACAGGTCTGTCTGCAGATACAGCTGGAGTTTCATCTGGTATAAACTGGAATCCGTAGTGGGCCTACAAAGTTCGGGTGCAGTCTCGTCTGCACTCGTGCTTCATTTGTGATAGTCGCTGATAGATTATTTGCCAGTTTTACTAGCTTGAAAACATTATGATCTCCTTGTGAATGTTCTGTGCTTGCCTGATACCCATGACTTTGAGTTAAATCCTGAAACTTGGTATGACATATGTGTACGGGCCAAGCAATTCTACTGCTATTCTACTATGGCCGTTATAAGGTTTCTGGATATTATGCCATCTAGCCACTTGTTAAACAAGCTTCGTGAGCCCATATGTTGTTTACTATGGAAGAGGACGAAATTGCGCCTTATGTCGAACTCGACGACTGGTCAAACAGTCCTATTTTGTAACAAGATGCTAAAAGACTAGAAAAAACCCACTTCATTTCTGCTCCAGCTTCCTCCTGCATGCTTTCATTATTCATGTCTACTCTGGTTTCAGACGATACGTCAACCTAAACAGATTTGTTCAGACGTGTTGTCCAGTCAGATGCTACCTATTTGAAATGTAGTCCTTGCCATCAGTGCGCTGCTCACCTACATCAGTTCTGTCGTATCTATGACAGCTGTAAATCAGAGACTATCAATAATTCAGGGTAGCGGAAAAATGTGATGCATGTTTTTTGGCAAAGGATGGACAAACTCAGTTCATCGTTTGGTTATATTTTAGAGTTTGTTTTTGTGGAGCAGCTTGACCTGAAATGATGATTGGCAGTGACTGTTCACCAGACGATATCTACATGGTGTCGGTTAGGTTTCCGCTCACATGCAAAAGTCGAAACAGCGAAAAGCACTAGATCAACTTGAGTTGTTGAGAATAAAAGTGGCTTCGATTGAAGTTCATTGCCTACATCCATCATAAATTAGCCCGCTCAGGCATATGGCCTAGCTATAGGTTACAACCATCTTATCTTGGTCTTCCAATATGTGGTATGTCTCATCCAGTAAACCAATCAGAAAAACATTTAGAACGATTTGAGCCCCAGCAGTGAATTTCAGCCTAGCCGAGCATCGAGCTCGATATTCACCGTGAGCCTCCGAACTTCTGCTGGTACAAAATGATATAAAAACCCACAATCGCAAAAATCAAACGAAAAGGGAATTCATCCATTATTATTACTAGCGTTGACATTACAATGATTATTCTTGATGCTGATCTTTGTTGCCAACCACCTGTGAAAACCTAGGCCCGTTCGTCTAGTAAACTTCTAACTTATGCACAACCACTAAGTGCTTATATAAGAGGTGTAACTGACCCAATTTCAAGCCTGCCATAATCAATCAGCAGTACCTTCACCTTCACAAATAGGCGTCCGGTTTGAAAATACCAGCAACCGGAGTGATGAATCCATTATAAATGTGAATCAGTTGGACACTACTTATTTGAGGTTTTGAGAGATACCGTTTAACTATGTTTTTGAACAAATATAGGGAAGCAAAAGTGATTGGCATACAGGAAGGTGAATCTCATTGTTAAGCCATGTCGCTGCAGTAACAAATCATTACTAAACACTTTCCAACCGGACCTTTATGCGCTTTGATCCGGTATTACTGATAAGATTTAAAGTAGCGCGAATTCTATGACCAAATCCTTTCATGGCCAAAATAAACTTGCATTTGCCTTGAACGTCCCCCTAGAAAAGACAAGGTGTTTAACAGAATATCATTGAGGTTGGAACAAGGTATATATAAATATATATATATGAGTTTAATGTGGAAAGGAAACCATTCTACTCCAGCCCAACTGTTAGTGTCTCTGGCAAACTCGAAATAAACGGAATGGGGGAATTATTGAGGTTATGGTGATTTCTAATGCAGTCGCTCAACTCCATCGTAACCATAGTATGTATGCAGTATTTCTAGTTGCACGGTAGGTTTGGTCGAGCAATATGGCACCTAACCGATACCAGCGGCGATCACTTTGCCAGTTTCTATCCAGATTGTCTAACTGAGCGTTAGAGGGGTGGGCGCCTCGGACACCTGGGGTAGGCTAGCCTTAGATCCACCATCCTGACCCAATCTTTCTTCTTTACATTACAAGGGTTTATTCAAAAATTCGGTACAGTAAAGCACTAGTTTTCTTCTCTGGTTTAGCTGTCGGTGATGATTATGATGCCTGTTGGGACGAAATGGCAACAGATCGGTCGGTGGGATCATTTTCGTTTATGTCAAATAAATTGTCAATGTTGGTGATTTTTAGCGTGTTTACACAATGAGAAATATGAATCAAAAGATATGAAAATAATAGAGGGTTTCATTATTATTTTTACTGAAGAATATTTGGGCCGAACTATATTCAAAGTATGGCTACTCCTATGTACCAAAATACATAACGAAGACTGAAAAAAATAAACCCGTTAAATTGGGAGGCGAAATTTGCATAGAAATTGCTTGGAAATTAGCCATAAAGTTCTTATCTGCTACATGCTAAATCGAAGTTTTTTGCATTTGCACATTCTTGTTTTCGGACGGAATTCCGTGCTACCAAAAGAGGACTACGGACAGTGTTTTTCGATACGTCAGCGCCTCAGGTAGAAACCGCGCTAAGTAGTCTTCTGAATAAGAGCTGACAAATCTTCATGTATCTGTCAGATAATTTGCCAGAACACTTCTTAATCTCTTGCCGTGCACTATGAAGATCAAGTACATCGCTCTATGACGAGCGAAACATTTTTTCTACAATTCTCTGAGTACAACAGGTGAAGTGGCGGCGCGTATTTTCAAAATGTCGCTTGGATGACCCAGTGTACGAATTTGAAGAAGCTATTCCTTATGTTATTCACACCATATTTGCAGGAGAGATTTTGTTCTATGCAGGACAGATTTTCTATGATTTCGAACTGTCATAGCAAATAGCCCTTAACAGTGGTTTGAGCGAAATGTTCACCACTCTTTTAAATGGATGCTGGCGGATAGTGATAAGTAACATCCAGAGTAACGCGGCCTTTTAATGTCAAGAGGCAGCCTCTAGAAAATTTTCAACCACTGATACCTATCAGCAGCGAGAGTGAATTTGGTTTAATCACGGAGAGGAAAGTTTTTGCGATAGGATCTATTTTGGCGATTCTTCACAAATCACCAACAAGTGATAAATCTAAGCTGGCTTTGGACAAATGACGCAGCCGTGCGACTATTTATCCACTCGACGAGTTTCTTGTACGCTATTGTTTGTTTGCAACCCTATGCCACCATTCTCGATTTCTGGAGAGGCTGTCATGATTTTCTTCAAGCGTCACCGCATTAAAACGCTTGCTAAGCATAACATGCTACGGACGAAGTGAATCATTCAAGGTTCACACCATTAAGGCTTGAAAAAGGAGGGTTTCAAATTTATTTGTTTGTTTAGTCATTAGTAATCCGTTTGTGGCTCAGAAAAACTGACATCGTATGACAGTGTCTTGAGTGGAAAAGATTTAGGCTGAACGCTCAACGGGAAATGGTAGGAAACATCTTAAGATTTTGCAGAAACCTATATTAGGACAAGCTGTTTTGATGTATTATTTGCCACTTTCTAAATAGCTCTGACCGTTTTAATAACGACTTCGAAATGATTCTTACCACAGCATAGTTGGCTTCCAAATCCACACCTGCAAATCTTTTCCTCCTTGTTAAACCGGACCGGTTCCATGGGTGTTTGGCTAGCATCGGAGCGTAATTTTCAGGTTGTTCTCCCGCTTAGGAAAGGTCAGGATGTCGTTAGTCCACTACTGTAGTGTTCTTTTACGTTTACTTACACTGACTACTTTCTTGGGTCTTCCGTACACTACCCTGTAAATAGCAATTCCGTGTAGCTCAACAACTTTTAGTGCAACAGATTCAGTGATTGTTCAACACCCCCGCTGTATTTGGTAAACTGGTTTTATCTGATGTGAATACCATGAACAAAATCACTCTACATCTTAGGTCTGGCAAGAAACAATTCATCGCACACGTTTCAATACGTTGAATATACCCGAACTAGGTACACTTTACCAAGCAACATCTGCACTGGCTTTTAGAGCATTATTTTCCTTCCCTAAAATCGCTTGCTGGTGTGTAGATTTACGAACTTTGTTACCCATAGATGTGTTTCACCTGACCTTAAGTAAACTGTTGCGCTGGTTATCATGAATGGAAGAGTAAATAATTGCATTGTCGTACAACTTTTCGCGAACGGGTCACACAGTTCATGTACAGTCAATGTGTTTTTCACCAGTATGGTTTTATTCTTGATGTGAATCATGGAATCTTAATCCAAAATCCTCAGATTACGTACGTGATTTATTTCGTTAACGGTCAACTTCTTCGTTTGTTTTATTTCTTGGTAACGCAAGCTTTTGCTCGTCTCAACACAAGTGCGAACAGAAGTATATCCGTTTTTCATTTCAATAATTTATTCATGAGTTTAGCGCGTTTTTTATCTTGTTCCATCAAGCCGTCACGCTAACTACGCTTGTTAATTATCCCCACATTCTATGTCCTCGATCTTGCTAGGGTTATCGCGCATTTTGTGATCGGAGCTGTTGATATTAATAGGAATGAAGGTGGTAGGATTTAAACCAGCGCGGCACAGGAAAGCAATCTAGTGAGTAATTGTGTTTGCTTTGACTTGTTCCAAGTTCGATGGGAGGAGTCTGCCTAACAGGTGACGGACATTGAGTTGATGACGTCAAAACAAGTGACCCAGTCTAAAATCCTTTTTTCGAAACCCTCAGGAGACATACATAACATTGAAGCTGTTTAGAAAAATCGGCAAACGTGAGGATGTCTTCCCCGTGAAATAATTATCAGCTCAAAGATATTGTGCAGTGGGCGGTCGAAAGAGTATAGCGTTCACTCACACGAATCATTATTATGAATTACTGGTGACATTTACAATTCGACTCGTGCGAACCTTGATGAATCAAAATCAGGGAGGATATGGCATAATTTTTTAGATTGGCAGACGTTACCGTTTTTCAGAATCCTGTTGATGTTCATGTACCTATCGCTTAACACCCTTAGTATCTATTTAACTTTTTAACTACTGACCTGACATAATCAGCAACGTATGGCAGCGGACCAATCAGAATTTGCCATGTTGTTTCCGTCAGTGGACGAACCGCATTACGGAATTTCTGCCAAATACGGGCTATGGTTGTCCTCTGTTATGGAAATCCAGACCGGTGGAATTAATCAGAGGCAAACCAGGTGAATGATTGAGGGGAGTGACCACAGCGTGATTTTCCCCAACAGGAGAAGCAACATTTCCTCTGATGTGTGATTCGCACCAAAATGATATCTGAATGAAACATGAGTGTGGTACCAGTTGTAGTAGTGGAAGCTAACAATGATGTGGAAGTCACCGGTAACAATGCACCAATCAGTGCTCACCCTAACGCCGAAAGCTTTTTTGACCTTCCTCATTTTCATACTGTCTCAGCGGAATCAACAACAGAACGAGAACACTACCCTTACGGAAATTGGATTCGTTACAATCGGACTCCTTCCACAACGGCTCGCTCTTTGACAGTTTTACCGGATGATATTCTTCTGCCCAAGAGTCCATCTTTGGGTTCGCCCGCAGAATGTTTTGGAGAGAAAGCCACAAGGAGCTCTTCGTTGCCATATTTGCCGACGAAGATCAGGTTTAACTCCTGTGGCTTCCCGGATACGCACTCGAATATCGGTTCTGTAAATAAGGCAAACGAATCCGCTGGCCCTGTTCAAACTTATTTCTCAAGTGAACCTTGCCTATTATATTCTGACCTCCAGAATCACGATATCAAGAGAGTCAAGGAGAAACATTCAACTCCTGTTCTGTACATAACTGACTATTCCAACTTGCAGAGTTCATGGAATGCTTCGTCCGCTTCATCGCCTAAAACAGTGATGCAAACTTGTACACAGGAACGAAAACCTGGATTGCTTAATTCAAGATTCTCACTGACCGATCTTGTTCGGCAGTTTTCAGTCATCAGACGAAATGAATTCAATGCTTCTAATGGCTCAGAAACATCTGGGAGGCTACCTATGCCACATTCAGATATATGCCCCGACCCACCAAATCCCCTGACATGTTGCCATCCTGACGTGTTTCCAGTGACAGGGAGTAGTGCTAATCATTCAGGAGGAACGTCGATAGGTACAAGTTCTGAATCCCGAAATTCGGTCCCATATTTCCAATGGGTTACGGCATCTTTCTCAGAACCTTGTGCTGCCAGTACTCTAACAAGTCCCACAGAATCCAGTTTTGCCACTTCAAAAACTGAGAGGGGGAAGCGTCGTATAAGCCTTCCAGTTTTTCGGCACTTTATCGATAGATGTGAAAACTGGGTGAGAACCCAAATGAAAATGCACGACACAGTACATTTAACTCCTACAGAGTCACTTTGTAGTCAGGAACTTGGCTCGATCTCCACCGGTGGTCAGTTTAAACCTTCATCGCCGTGCTCCTCTAGAATACTCGAAAATTACGCACCACTCAGTGTAACATCATCACAAACAAGTGAAAAGCCTAATGAAGAAAGGAAATGCAACTCGCAACCAGTACATGTTTCTACTTCAGTTTGCCGAAGAAAGACGCTCAGCTTGCGAGAAAAGGCGACGAATAAGAAACAACCGAGTGAGCAGAAATCGACCAGTTTTCTCACTGTCCCATCAATGTTCGCACATAAGGCTCTTGCAAGTAACGTGCTGGACCTCTGTCCAAAATACCGCGCCGTGTCTGTTGATTTGGGAGCAGCAGCGAGAGAAGAAAATGGGTTCAGTGCACCACCAAACAAAAGTCAAACGATAGGCAGCGTTCAAAGTTTGAACTCCCTCCAAATACCTAACTGGCATCGTCGGCTGACAATTCAGGGACTAAGGTAAGTTCCAAAACCAATGCCGTATTTCTCCCCGATTGTGATCTTCTCAAGGGAACAGATTAAACCTCCATCTTCCGCGAGGTTGTCACCTCTGAGGTGACTTAAATTTATAAATATGTTCCAAAAACACTAAATGTGGCCTGTTGTGACTACCTGTTAATTTTTTCGGGCATTCTCTGTAGAGGACTCTAGGGTTGCGAATTCCACCATAGAACGAGGCATTTTGGTCTAGATTTGTTCACCATGGTATCTAAAACGACCTGTTATGCCGAGTCACACCAGCCTCTGAACTTAGTCGAGCTGTAGGTTGCCAAAGCCAAAAGTAGGATCCTGTATATTGAGCACAATACTCCTCATCTTGCCGTTGGAACATTCACGACTGTCTATAACATCGTACGATTGGTCAGTCATCTTCAAAATGTTTCATTTATCACCGGCATACTTTTTTTCCGTTGTGAGAAATCTGACAGACGTCAAGATAGATTAAATGTTGCATCACAAGAACCATTATGTACAGAGCGTCGTGACCAAATTCGGGTTCATTATCCGAGTACACTTGGGTCTACTGCCTAATGTTTTTTTCTCCAGTTCACGATCCAGTTCAGGTGGATCGTTTGGCTTAATCCGTTGAACATTCAACGCCCTCTCTCTCGTGACCGCTTTCTCCAAATAGTAATTCAGTTCAGTTGTAGCATCCCTTCGGTGCCTAACTGCCATGCCACCAGAAGGAAGCACGAGGGCAGTGATGCTGCTAGGTTGCCCAAGCCTAGACAGGGAAAGTCAAGAAGCAGAGATTGAGTTCGAACCATTGACCTTCCGGTCAGTAAATTCGCGCTCTAACCACTAAGCTATCTCGCCCCAACGATAGTCCAAATAGAGTCTAGATCGGTCTAGTGCCTCCTTCCCTGAGAAAATTCTCCACACTTTCAGTTGCCTGAATTTTATTTTGAACGAGCCACCTATTTTATCGTCCTTGAGGTAATCCGGAACAAATTAATGTGGAATCCCTAACGTAGGCTTAACCTCCGTTCTTTACTTCTTTGTTTTCAAGTACTAGGTTACCATGGGACATAAACTTGTCTCCCGAGAAGGTGTCATCATGTCATATACTATCACATATACACAGACAAGGGTCACCTATTCATCCAGGATTTTTGAACTATGGCTTTTTCAACTGTTCAGGCACTAAGGTCAACATGTTGTCGTCCTGCAGACTGCGACTTGTTTTTGCCGCATGCTCTTTCGAGCATTTAACGCCAAGTCACACAAAATCATCAACCTCAGCGTAGCAGCTGATATTTAACGTTTTATTGGTTTCACACGTTTCGTTGCGTTCGCTCACTTGAGTAAAGTTACTACGCGGACAGTTCTGGACGGGGTAGACCACTTCAAGGTATATTTTCACTCCTAATGTGTCACGCAGGCGTTATGTAGGATTTTTCGCGTAACCTACCTTTAGACCCTATGAATAGATTTATGATAAAAAATACTGTAGACGGCATTCTTGATGATATACGATGGCGCTATCAGTGGTCTGTTGAACATAGAAGTTTGAAATCTATTCCGTCCGGAATGCTGTCGTTCAACTCCTAGTAGATCATGAAATTAATGCACGGCGAAATTGCTTGAGTACGGTTTAGTTTATACAACCTTACCAAGACCTAGACCACACACGTACGTGGACTATAAGTGATGATATGATATGGCCGGATTTTTCGGATTTCACTCACGCAGTAAACGTCTGCTGCACTTCGTTTGAACGGCCAGCTCTTCATCCGAGTTCAGTTATTCAGCTAGCCATAAAGTCACGATCTTTAAAAGAGATTTCGTCTTGTCATTGAAGCTAATCTATGCCAAAACACGGAGAAGAACTGTTCAACTATTTCGTCCTTGTTGGGAATCACTAGCAGTGCGCATCTCACGGAACTCAAACAGTTTCGAACCATCGACCTTCCGGCTAGTGGTTGGAAACTTACCTGCTTGGCCCTGAGCCGCTAATCAGTACTGTGATTATCTCTCACTTAGCCCTAATTTCCGTTTCCTACTTTCCATGTTGTTTTTGCAAGAGTGCTGTCGCTATCCAAAATTCTATCCTTTTGCACTTTACCCTGAAGGCTTCATTTCGCGCCAACATTGTTTGAATGTAGCTAAATACAAGTCCTAGTCCAAAACCCAGGTCATATAGTTGCAAAGTTAAACGGGTTTAAGTGCACCTTTGAGGGATGGTCGAAATGTTTTTTTGTACATCCACAGGTTTGATCAGTTAAATCCATTAACTCATATGGTTACTTTCAAAATTCAGTATCTATACCACACAGGTAGTTCTACCACATGTTGGATCAGCTGTTCGCAATCGCGTATCAGTGTCCATATGCTTCTGAATAAGATGTAAAGGAATTCGAATCATGACCGCTGCTCCCCCCTGACCTATCTCGCCCTTGAAAGAAGCGAACAAGCGTTGTTTTAAGTGATTCTTTGTGCCCCATCCCTGACCTAGTTTTACCATAAATATTCACTTAATCTTGACAGTTTCATCGTCACTGGTCTGAATCTTTGATCTCCCAGGTGACATGGGATTTGACTACATTCTGGGCTGATAAATCTGTTTTATATTCACACATCTGAACCTTTCAGGGGAGTTGGGCCATTTGAGTGTCATTGGATAGAAATCCATCACGCACGAGATTTCGCAAGCAATCAAGAAAATGAGCCGCTTCACATAGTTGTTCGATGGTTAGCGCCAACGAGAACGTCTCTCCCCACAATGCATGGATCAGATTCCTTCCGGAAAAAGCTATTGTCTCTTGCTTGACTCTAAGCGCGAAAGGCGCCAGTTTCGAGATGGTCAATTATCCTACATAAATCAGTCCGTCTGACCTGACCAGTGGCATTGGATTTAACATTGGAAGAGATCGTTACAAGTGCAAGTTTAGGACCATGATACAGCTCGTTTGCTGTGTGTTTCGAATAACGTTTTTGCTCGCAAGAGGCGGTCAGTCAGTTTAATTTGACTTTTTATCAACGCCATCCTATCAGTATTAGTGAATCGACCCTTTTGCAACACCACTAAAAGGAAGGACTGACTATACAGCATTCGGAAATCTGGCTGTTCATGTCCCGTCTCTGAAAATTCGGACTGGATAATTTCATTGTTCATTTGACCCGAGTCATACATGTGAAAAACTAGGTAGCTGACAGCCATGAATAGTGAAATTATTTAGGTCGGGTTGCCTCTTTTACTCAGCCTGTGAAGTAAGAAATAACACTAATAATCACGAACGCATGAAACCACACAACGTTAAATAATTCAGATTGCATGGTGCCAGATTGTTGGTTCGTATTCTAAACGTCTGTCTCAAAGTTTTAGTAGGTTGTAATTATAAATAATGCTTTAGTCGCGAGACGACGCAAGAGCCCGTTTCCGTCGTCCATTTATACCCATGATCGATCACAGAGAGAAAATGCTATTCAACTCAACTGACTGAGTTAACGTCTATTGGTTCTTAATCAGCGATTGTGATTTCTGTGCCCGAGAACAGGCTAGTTATTGTTTAATCCATCCACGGATAACCAGTGCATTGTAGTAGGTGTTTTTTAAGTCCAGGATTTTACAAAACTATTCGATTTAACTTATTTGCTGTACACTTACGTTCAATTGACACGGTGAGTGGAAAAAGTCTCAGAATTTCAGCATCTCATTTGCTGTCGTCACTAGCGGACACAAAATATGCAGCACTTATCAGTCAGATGTTTCTCAGCAAACAACAAGAAGGTATATCGCTTTGAAAGACTGGGAGGTTCAATGCCAAATCCAGAGAAGATGTGGACTGATGACTACCACGTTCTCCGCGCATGAGGTTAACAATCTATGGTTGATCGGCTGGTTACACTGCGTACTAGGATCCTCCAAATTTAACCGTATGTGCCACGCAGATGAACTTTTTGATTAATTATCTAGCAATTGATGAGACTGGATTCCACGTGGTCGATAGCACTGTGTGGATATATGGCTAGGGTATAACGAAAGAGCTGAATGGTGCTCCGCCGTTCATCTTTAGAGAACTAGGTCCGTTCTGTCAATATAGATGTCAGTACACCTACAGGTGAACTGACAAACCACATTTGAACCAGACAGATTGGAAAAAACTCGGACAAATGTGGCTATGATGATCCTTAGTTCTACTGCCAGAGAGAGCTGGTTCGGGGCAGAGTAAAACCTATGACATTTATCTCGCTTGATTTCAGTTTTGCTACTAGCTGGTACACATATTGACGTAGCAGCTGCTTGTGATTTCATTGGTAATGTTGGTGATAGGATTATTGACCTTGAAAACGCAATACCTATCCTAAAACAGCATTTTCGGTTTTGCTTTTATTTGACATGAAGAAACTTCTGTTTAATTGTAGTGAGTTCAAGTCATATGGAGCTGAAATGGCCGCTGCCTTACTCGACACACTCTTTTCCATAAAACGGTATTGTTTTGTAACTAACTAGGTGATGGAAAGCTGTTTGCTGTTCCTATAACCCATCATCGCAAAGTTTATTGGGGCTTTGATACAGAGCATCAGGAGTGTAAATCCACATGCACGGGGATCGGACACGTTGTTTGTTGTGGCAAACGCCTATACGCTGGCAGAATTAAACATAAAAGGGGCTAATCAGCACAATTCGTCCTAAAAGCGATCAGTAGGACATGCCTGACAGTGACACATTATTTCGCATATCTACGGCACGTGAAAGCCTGAGTTTTGAGTATGAAAATATGTTTATTGTAACATGCAACATGACAATAGGATGTCTTTATACTTCCGGTGCTAGAATTCAGGCAAATCAAGTCCCTAACTGTTGGACAGAACATGAGTGACAAACAGTTGTTCTGGAGGATGCGCACCAGCCGACCAAGATTGGCCTCCTTTACCATAAATAAAGGAATAATTGGAGGAAGACAACTGAGATGAAGACAACCCACAAGCAACGGAATGTTGCTCACTGTGCTCCTGAGTAGCTCGAATAAATTGGCAGTTTAGGGTACACTTTGGTCACTGGTAGAACCACGTACATCGTTGGTGAATAACCAAGTTTGCTTGCTTGGACAGAATCGTTAACCACAAACCGATAAGATAATCTGACCTTGCTTTCAAGATGACTCAGTGCAAATTTTGATGTCACTGAAAGTATTCAATTCTCGTGAGATCTGATAAAATACAGAACATAGTTTCACTCCTCTTCCTTTCTGGCATGGACTAGCCAGACAGCGAGAGCGTTGGTCGGATGAACGTGGTATGGATAGCTAAATAAAAACTGGTTAGTTAACTCCCCTTACTAAAAAGAGCTTCATATATCCTTTTTTCTTAGCTCGATCATTTTCAATGAATAACTCGAATAGCCCAACACCTAAATCTATCGGATACAATGGACCTAGAGCATTACCAAGATTAATATTCCAGACCATTTGACTGTTACTGACTATTACATCTTTGCTTAATTATGCTTCATTAGACCACCTCTTAAAGGATTGAAATTTTCTCCATTCTGCCTTAGGTTTTATTTCGGTTTTTAAGAAGAACTCTGAGAAATTGTTCTAAAAAACGGCGAAAAATTTGTTCCTTGGTATTAACAACATCATAGCACCAACACAGAATTTGATGTTTTTCATGCACTCCGGCGGCCTTACGACTATCAAAACCATGGTTAATCACACATTTCTTGTGCAAAATAATGTCGGAAATTCAGTGCATCTTGACATTTATCACTTAACTGTCGGTATTCTCATTCACTCAGGACTATTTCAGCCTGCGTGCAGGTGTAGCATACTGACTTTCGTGATTAAAAACAGCTCGGTTTCTATACGAAGCGAACTAATTAAAGATTAATTGTTCTTAATGCTAACACATTTAAATCTAGTTATGAATGAGCTAACGCGAAACACCAAAAAGTTTTCTGTTCGTACGTGTTTATTGCTGTTTTCATTCTAAATGAAGTCCCACATATAATATCTGCTGCTATTCTCAATTCAGGAACAAGGACTTTTGCACTTATTGTGTGGGCTAATTATAAACGCGCTGCTTGCTTTTTTGCTGATTGGCTGCGTACTAAAATAGAGATAAAGCACAGAGAAAACCGATGGCACAACCCGCGAAAGGCATTCATTCACGAACTGATTTTGTTTTAACAGGAGATTCACCGACATCCTAGTTGTTGAGAAATACCATAAACGTGAGATTCACGTGGAATTCCGATGAGTCTCCCTCTAAAACCAAATAAATGTATTCTGCAAATCGCGTGAATGCTGGGTTCGAGTATATCCTAAGGTCGACGGAAACTCGGGGCTGCGTCTACTTGACAGGCCTGTAGAAGGGCGAAAGCGATCGTCAGCTATAGTAGTACATTTCATCTGGACAGCACCACCCTCTGAGTAAGTGTGACTTGGTGTCGATACCAGGAGCATAAGCAGCTAGTGTGCGCTGCTTGGTTGTTTGTCTATTCGTTGGGCTTGGCAGTTGAATTACAGACTTCTCATCCCCAGTCAAGGGAACATCTTCTCTGCAGGGATAAGTTAGAAAATTCCACTCTCTTTGAGCCAACCAGATCAAAGTACCCGGGGCCACAACGCAACTCAGGTTCTCAATGACGGGGAAGCCATCTGACGACTAAATAGTCACTTCAGAGTTAAACGATACTGTCCATAAACTCAATAAACGCCGGTGGAATAGGAGGAACCTACAAACTCAATCTTGCACTGAAAAGGAGACGAAACGTTTATAATCCCGATGCCAAGCACATCGAATAGAATAACACTCAGAAGTGAGTTCACTAGTAAGACGTAACCCACCCTAACTTGAAGGTAACTATG
Source organism: Opisthorchis felineus (assembly GCA_004794785.1). NCBI lineage: Eukaryota > Metazoa > Platyhelminthes > Trematoda > Opisthorchiida > Opisthorchiidae > Opisthorchis > Opisthorchis felineus. Next base: position 358,696 of record SJOL01006347.1, on the reverse strand, counting down.
AGCTATGAGTTTTAGGGCCTCACTATAATGTGATCGTAGGAGATCAAAGGAATAATACGTGACAACAGCGAGGCGGAAGTGTAATTAAATATAACCTCGTTGATACTGATGCTTTCAAATTGTCCGTTTCACAGTAGGTCGGAGAGCTTTCTTCAGAAGACATGAAGGTGCCTTCCCGGCTAGGCTATCTCCCCCTCGTTCACTTAACTAATAAGAGGCAGATTTTTCGCAGCCTAGCAATAAAATTTAAGTAGCATCCGTATGACTTGTCGTATTACATCTCCCAGGTACACAAGCTCTCTGTATACACTTGGCCTGGACGTGAGTATTAACGTAAGAAACCTGAATAATGGTTTACAACCACTAAGGATGGGATGATTCCTGTTGCTTCTAGTTGGACGCGTAAATAAACCATGTAACGAGACAGTTTTTCAGTACTACAAATAGGCCGCTGTCAATGATTTGGAAGTTGCACTGCATCTTTTCTGTGCGCTATACATTTATACGCCAAGGCTGCTCGCTATTTCCCACATGATGTTCGGCAAAATTGTCAAACTGACACGATAACAGTAATGACGTATTCCATAATAATCCGATGATGACTCGATGTTGAGTGGGAATTTTCTAGGGAGCTTCAAAGGCGTCAGAGGCTGAAGCTTTTTCATGATATAGAACACAGTTGAACTCCGGGTCACTATGATATTTCTCTGAATCATTATCTTTCATCCGTACAGTAAATGGTACACATCGTGATGATTTAATCCATATATGAGTCTCAGTCTAAGTTTCCGACAGAGCCAAATAGACCACAAAGTTCTCGTTGCGATGCTGTATCCCGCCACATTGGATGCCTAACGGGGTAAGTCACGGGCATAGGACGTTCCCACTGGAGTGGTTCCCCTTATGGAAGTAAATGAACTCCGGGAAAACCAGAAAAGCGACAAGCAAAACGCTGCCCTACAATAAATCCACCGATTGTTCACCAAACTTCTATGAAACAACAACTTATTCTGCTGTGTAGTTTTCTCCTCAATGATAAGTGTGCTGCAAAACAACCTCTGCCACTGAAGTTGTTCTCTGAATGAGTTGCCTACTTTTGAAAGGCTTCTGATTTTCTCCCATCAAACTGAACTGAGCTGCAGATCAGAAATAAAACGCACAATATTTAACTTGGCCTTGTTAAAAAGTAGCCGGGACCCATATCACGTCAGCCACACATGGGGCTAAAACTCACCAACAAAAAAAATGCAAACCGTCTGGCTCCGCACTGAGATGACCAACGGAAACATTTTATTTTCAAGAAAAACACAACAAATTTTCGGTTATATCCAACACCAAGCATTACCGTGAACTGATCAGGATGACACGTCTGGAAATGAACACCAATAGATTTAAGCTTCCGGCCTTGTTACTGAGCTCAGTGCAGTTCAACCGAAATCACAAGTTCGGTTAGCGATCGAAGCTTCACTCCATAGTGACTAATTACCTTACTCCGTTGTTAACACGTAAACTGTCTCCGAAAGTCGTTTAGAATAAATGTCAACATCAGGGTTGCCATTAGCAATGCGACAATGTTCGTACAATTTGAGCTGTTCAATCACGTGGATAAGAATTAAAAGTTGTCTCTTCTTGACCTCGTAATCGAGTTTGTATTCTGAGTAGCTGATGTTTGGCCAGGTAAAAAATATCTGTAAAACATCTAGAAAGACCCATCGTGTTTGTTGAAAGTACTACACTTATGTGTGACTTTCGGTGTGACATGCTGGAGAACAGATTCCGGTACAGTAAATATTTATGTTGAAACTTTCTACTAAACCCTATGCTTTCCTCCCAAAACGTCCACTCACCCGTACCAGGAAACTTTTATATAAAAAGGTCGGCTTTCTGGTCAGAGCACTTTGTTTCTGTTCGCTAATCCGATAGAATTCTGCCTAATGGCTATCGTCAGTTTTAGGAAGCTGACAAACATCTTTTAGATTTTACTTGATTGCTACTGAGTTTGGACCTAAATGCAGCAAGCCCCTTTGTGACTTCTCACATTGAAAACAGGTTCAATTTCACAGAGGGTTTTTCAATTATTATTGCCTTTTTTCTCGGGTAGTGTTGTTTAGGTCACACGATGGATTTTCAGTAGCGCTACACAACGTTGTCGCAAAGATTTGTTTGGCCAGCTCTCGAAAAGTTTCCTGACGTGGACCGGTCAAAAGTGACAACAACTTAACCACCATCTATGAACTGACCTGATACAAACACTCATTAGACTTGGATGAAATCAGCCTGGTCTACTTCGGCTCAGCGGAAGGTGTAAAGATTGCTGCTTGCAATTTGATAAAGTGGGAGAAAGTTGCCTTTTAAATAGACAGCTATCAACTAGTTTGTCCATGAGTATATAACTTTTGCACCGGCTTGTAAACCGGGAGTTAATGAGGTGACATTATTACTGCCTTGATGTCTTCCCTAGGCGACAACCCCGTCTTTTCTATTTCGTCCGCAGCGATGGGTTAATCATACCAAGCGTGCACTATTTCTCGCGTGAAAAGACCAGGGCCTGGTCTGATAACATTTTCACATTAGTACGGGTTTGGAATTCTCCCATTTCTGTCCTCAATTTTGATCATAGACTAAACTAATTATCTGACCTGGACAAAGCAACAATGTGTCGGAAAACAAGAACTGAAATTAGACATTTTTACTGAGATCAACAGTTCTTTTGGTTGGGCAGAAACAGTGACAAGAAAAAAGGCTAACACTCGCCGTAGCCATTCCATCTACCTGGATCACAGGACCAGTTGTCTGGTGCGCCGAAAATGGACTCAACCATTTTCGCAGAATATGAAATAAGTAAAAGTACCGAAGAAGCCAACCAAAGCGAAATATTCGTTGCTTTTATGCGTGCATGTAAGATGACCCGGTCAAGTGTGCAGGATACTAAAGGGAAACATGGGTTTGACCAACAGTTCAGAGGTTACATTGCTACAATGAGACCAACTTTCCAGGATATCTTTATTGAGGTAAACTAATTTGAAGCAAAGATTGTCTGGTTTGGTTGCTTCAGCAAATAGGATAGTCACTTCGCTGCCCCATTAGACTACGTGCGCAAAAAATGATAAAAACCTCTATTTGAACAAATATTTTCGTATGCTTCATCAGCCCGAAGAATAGCACCGATGAACATCGCTCTCTATCCACTCTCCTCATTAGTAGTTTGTTTGGTAAAACTAATTTAGACCATTTTTCCCTCTCCTGTTATAACGGTAGTTTCATCTTACTTTTTCTCCATATGCTCACAGCAACGCGGATTTGATCTGGCCTAGTCGTCGAAAGATTCGTTAGCATGCTCAGCAGTTGGTTAGCACATTTGGTTGAAGAGCAGTTTGAACCTGTTAATTGCTCCATATATCCGAAATTTATAGAGCAAACAACCCATCAGTAATAGACAGATCAGCAAGAGAAAGCTCGAAGTCAGATCCACGGACCATTCAAAGCAGCACACCTTTCGCAATAAATAAAACATTTCGCAAACATTGTGAAAGAGCGTGAGATCATCTAAACGATGATGAAGTAAATAGGGGTCAACTGCTCCACAAGTAGGCTGTTGTGCTAGCAGAATACATAATGAACAAGTGCATCACGATTTTACAGTTTACTTTCCAAAGTTCTACTCCAGTTAGCCCACCGGCCTGACTTACTTTTCAGTCTTTACTAATTGTCCCGTACTTTTCATGTGCAGAAAGTTTTGCTACCTTCAGAACCTGTAATGGTAACATTCCTCATAGTCTAAATAAGTCCTGTAAAACTATCGCTGAGGCGAACAGTGTATTTTGTAACCCAAACCAATGCCATACAGAAAGGCTTCTACCACACACCAAATGCTTACAAGAAGCTTCCCAATACTAGGAGCTTTTCTGGCTGCATTAATTCGTTGAGAATTTTTATTCCGTACATTCATACAGCACCACATACTACTCAATATGTTTGCTTATTCTATATTATCACGAAGATCTGAGTTTAAGCATACTACTTAATATCACCGACCAGTGCGGCTGCATTAGCTCAGCTCATTTGGGATGTGCGTATCTGTGATTTTCTGCTCCTAATAAGAAGTTAGCATCGCCAATCAAGGGATTTCCTGATCCAGTCGAAAATCTCCACTGGGATGGAACGTTCATTCAAGTGAAAGGTGCTTTAGAAAAATTGCTGGTAGATGCTGAGCAGGAGTGAGCTTGTATTATAGTGCGGACATTGTTGCGGAAATTTCTGAAGAATAATATAAGACACATTGTTCAGGCTGCTCGCTTTGGAAGTCCTCAACTTTAAGAAGTCAGTTTTCCATCTTGAAAGAGTTTGGGGATGTGTGTGTATCCGACAGATGAACAATTGATCAGTTGTTCTGCCGAATGCGAACATAACGTGTGAACAATCAGCGGTTCAGTAAACACACTTCAGAAATGTCCAGCCACCATCCAATCAAACACTCAAAAAATAGTGTCAAATAACTTTGTTTTAATGACTCAATCCTGGAATGCAAGCAGGAGTTATACCGGTGGGAGTCTAACATCTGGTCCGTCCCAAATTTCTCATATAAGCTATCCGGATTGACCAGGTTCCTGGATAATTGGACCATTCAAAAGTTTTTCCACTCAAACTCTTTAATATCGATGTGTGTACAGTGAAACAGTTTCATTTACGATAAGGTTACTTCTAATAAATGAAGTAGACTCATCACTACCTTGTGAGTGTAGCAGGCTAGGTCATTCTGGAACATCTAGTTTGATAAGCTGGCCTGTGGTAAAGCGTAGGCTGTTTATTCAGCTGGCCCCGGATTGTCACGAAGGACCAGGCCACATGTTGTTAGAATCGTAGTGGTTTGGGGGAAGTTCACAAACAAGAAAGAATGGCTTCTCTAAAGAGAAAAGATTTGTGTCTATTTTTTTTCTCCTGTAACCTATACTCAACGTAAAAACCCATTCCATACGGAAGAAAACTCCTACGAGATTCTGTACATTCATGTACGTACCAGAATATATTTCAGTGTGTGTGCCGAAGCTGCTGCAATAAATTGATCGAAGCTTCCGCTATATGTTTAAACTGTCTTGGGCTTAGTGACGCAACAGATAATATTTTTCTCCGGTCAGCTAATTTGTCCGATCTATAATCATGTGATAAACACTGCCTTGAATGTTGTTTTAAGAACTGCCCATTAGTCCATATTGAAGTTCAGTTTTTCATAGTAATTTCGTTTACCCTACGCTATTAACACGTTCTTATTTATGTGAATTGATCTACCTTGATTGATGGTTTAGGCTAGACTACGTCCAAGATTCATCACAATAGCTATTCAGAGGACTTACAAATGCTTACAAATGGCAAAAAGGTAAAAACGGCGTCACGTTGATCGCCCGGAGGTGTTCTTTTGGGGGTGAAATAACGCACACGAAGTTTAGATATCAAACACAATGAAGCAAATAGACGGGAAACGGTTGAAAACTACCAATAGTTCTGTCTTCATCCTTATGCATTTTTCTGATGGGGAGCGTTAAAAACCACACCTTTTATATCAGTATTATGTCCTGATACGTTTGCAATAATATTCAAGACTGTTCCAGAAACCTGATCAAACCGGTCAATCTCCCTTTCATTTTGCTCACCCAAGCTCACGGTCAATCTCAGACGTTGACTCCCAAAATTCTTCCTTCATGGCAAGCTCCTCCAGTATGCCTGATTGGACGGTGAGTTTCCTGTAGGTTTTTTTATTTCTGGTTTTTACCTGCATTTATCCAGTCTAATGCCAACAGCACATAAACGTGGATTGATTGAGACTCTGGTTTACAAAACAGGATGAACCCGCGACCCTGAACGTTTGAGGGTTTGTGTGAGGTTTCTGAAAATCACTCAAGGTGTGAATGACTACCCTGGATTTTTCACGGGCATTCATAACGTTATTCCTTCCACCCGGATGGCCATATATGAGACAAAAAAGCAGGACCTTTAATTCTTTCTGTCTCTCATGGGTGTCCAGTTGGAAACCAATTTAAAGCGTAAGCGAAATTCAACCCTGAGTCTAGTAATTAATCCGGCAAAACTGTTCCTAATATGTAACACTAGGGAAATTGCTTCCTGAAGTGCGATCGAATTTCGTGTAAAGCCTCTGCCACCGACGCAAATCATCGGTTGCCGTGCAACTGCGTAGACATGTACATCGATGAACAGGTCAGTACCGATTGGATTGCATGAAAGCACACGCCCTAAGGAACGATTTTCAAAGATAAGCGCACCTGTATCCGAAACGTTTGGAGATCAGAGCCGCATCTTCCGTCGTCAAATCACTTATGTAATTGGAGACCAGAGTGATTCAAAAGCATCCTCGCAAGTTCCCCCATGAAATAGCAACCCGAAAATTCTGCACATCAGCGAGGCTTACTTGCCAGAGTATTATGTGCACAAAATGTTTTCAAACAAAGCTTTTGGCTGTTCTGGCCCTGATCACGTAATACCCACTTTAGACTGCTTCCAGCTGAAAGTCAGCACACTGGGCTCCAAATCCGGGGATTTTAATCGCATTAAAACCATGTGCACTCTGGCAACATTTAGCGATCCCTGTTTCCCTTGACGTATGGCCTGTGCACCAGTTTGTCAAATGTGCACGGTGTCTTACTCATCGGTAATTAAATTAAAATCGGAAATCATTTCCCGTCATTTAAGTGTCATCACTTATAGTTGAGGCCACCACTTCATAACCTGCTCAAGATTTCTAGTTTCTAATCGGAAAATGAGGTCTAAAACAAAAGCTGGATAGAACCAAGGAAACGAGTGTAGAAAGAGATAGCTAATGAATACAGTTGGCGCGAACACGCTGATTGTAGATTTTCTATGCGCATCTCCTGTCTGAGATTCAAACGCTAAGATATTTATAAGATAATACCTAGATGCCGGCTCCTTGGCAAATTTACGGGTTCACAGTTTACTATTGAGACACTTGTCTTTGTACATGTGAATTTCACATTTAACAGTGGATATCAATGCAATTTAAAATATCTTTGGTTTATGTTTCACAAAAACAACTGTCGCACACCCAGGAGGACAGGTCAACGGTTACCGTGAATGGCTCTAAACGCCACTCCATCAGGCAGGCCTGTGACAAAACATCTGTGAATTTCAAATGAAATAATGTGACAAGGACCAGCATCAGCGTTAGCTCAGCAAGTGCAGCAACAGTCTAGTAGGTAGCAATTCACTGGTTGCCTTCTTTTATACCGCGTGAACTCTGACTTCTTTTATTTGTCAGTTTATAACAGGAATTCAGAGTGATGTTAACGTTGGGAGTTTAAATTATGGGCTTGCCCAAGTCCTATCCCCGTACTGTATGATAATTCAAATGAGTTGGCCTCGTTTTTCCACTGAGAATTCTTTCAATGCCTGCAGCGATATACCTAGACGTGTGACCAGATCAAAGTTAGCCATGTATGTTATATAGATATAGATATAGATACAGACACGAGTAATCAACTTTAGGCGCTGGGGCATTGTGCAGCGGGCGGTTTCCAAACTCCACTTTGGGCATTCTAAGACAACAGGGCTTTTTTGTACTTACAGCGCAAAAATTACACAACATGCTATAAATTGCGCATACAACATCTAACCTTAATTATCTTCGCTCATATGGCTGATGCTTATCGGTCATATGCACTAAAATATGCTGCCGCACAAGACAGCTCGTGATTCACTAGACACGTTTTGGCAACATGTGCACTAAATAAAATGTCTCTGGACACGTGGTATCAGCTTGCTTTTTCCCCGAATTATACCCACTACCCTCAGAAGAATACTGCACATATAAATCATCCTCATATGTAGCTAGAATCCATGGAAAATAAGAGTTACACGAGGAACGTTTTTTGTCTTGTTCCCAGATTATAGTATACAAATGACTAGGAATTACGGTTTTTTGGAGCCTGTCATACGCAGATTCTGAAGTGTGCTGTTTTTTTATGTTTGAAAACTTCACGTTTAGGAACCAGCTGTACTTTATCATTTGAGCACAGCACTGATAAGATGCTATACGAAATCACCTAATCTAAGGTTTGCCGCCCAACATATGAAGTTCTTATGTTGGCAGCAATTGGGACAGCTGCACGAGGCTGAATTAGAGGAAGAACCAATTGGACTACATGTTCAAACGATAAAGGCAGACTAATTCTGGTTTCGGACCAAGGACCAAGTTGATTATTTTGCTTTGCGGGTGACGAGAAAGGCGTCCACAACCAACCCTTGGGTGGAACTAGAATGTACATATTTATTTGTCATACAACCGTTAGAACGTATCCATTCGATTTTTATTGCAATACCGTCAACACAAAAGTTTTCAGTTTTCACTGCCTATCCACTGTTTTGAGGTCTATCTACATTAGGTGGTGGATATAATCACTAATTCCCGGAAAGGTTGAACGGCTTCCTTTTCACCTTTTAGAAAATGGTTTGCCTATCACAAAACACCATACTGAATTCAGTTGGGAAACAGATAGCGTTTTGTATAAGTCGGGTTATGCGAAGACCATTGGAAATTAGTTATCCATCTGTCAGCAAAAATACACAGGCAAGTACAGAAAAATGAGCTTTTTGGGAATCGAACGTTTATTTGCAAACTAGCAGGGCGCCAACGTTAAACTCTGACGTATTCTTGCAAACTTCAAGCGAATGAACATCTCATTTTTGAGAAGTATAATGGTTTTTCGTTCAGCCTTTACAGGATGCGAGGAACTATGTGGGAATTTGGATGGATACTCGAATAATCAGTCACATGAGGTGGTGGTTGTGAACCGGGAAAATTCTCAAGAGCAAGAAATATTCCCTGTTGAACATCCGACTCAGCCTTCGTATGAACGTCCGGTCCAATCTCAAGCTCGCTTGGTAACTGTCGGGTTCTACCTGGCAAGCGTTGGCTTGTTAGATGAACCGTCAGACTAATACAGCGGCCAGGCTGTCCTAGTCAAAATCACGTCTAAACAGAGTGGTCTAAGCTACTTAGACGAGAAAATCGAAATGCACATTTAAACAGTCCAGGTAGTCGTCGTATTTCATAGCCAACGCTTACAGAACTAGCTCTCCAATCTTGGAAAGATAGTAATTTATACCCAATCCCAAAACTGCGCACGTTGGACAAAGTACTATTAACATCGCAATTCGCTGTCCAAACGAAGATTATGACATTACGTCGGTCTGGAATAATTGATTAATATCTTGAATAGATGACCGGCTTGTGATCGGTGTTTGCGGCACCCCATTTGCTTGTGCTAGACGAATTTACCGAATTTAGTAAGCCATAAGTTTCGATGAGTAGATTTCGGAGGCCTGTGTTTCCTACGACACCCGCAACAAAACTGAAGAGTAGACGTGATGTGAATAATCACTCAAGCCGGTTGAAAATATCCCTACTTTCAACTGCTAGATATTTCGTCTTGGCTCTAGCATATGTGCTAATGTTCTTTCGAAGAGTCGACGATATTTTTATGTTGTCATCACCTCGGATGAGTCAGCTCACCCTTGTAGTTTGACTACGTTCACTTTTGAAGCCTTGCAAAATTGTATTCCGTGTTTTGGCTTTCCGAACTCCAGAAGCTTGTCTAAATACATATGTGATTTCTCTGAGTATGACATGGCTAAAACTAGTGGTAAACAGCTATATAATCAATACTTATTTACAGTACGACCCAATTTCGATCATCACTCTGAACTGTTGTTCTGGCAAACCTAGTAGTTCCCATTGTCATTTTATGTGGCCTGATGGTCTATACAATTTCAACCTTAAATGGAGGCATTATAACAAGAGGGTTAGGAATAAGCCCCTCCAGTCAAGAAAGTCAATGACGCTGTAGCTACGCATGGTTCATTGTTTGGTTCTCGTCGTGTATATCAGGGCAGTGGGATAAGGCTACAATGTCTTCTTTCCGAGCGTCGCACATATAAAACATCAGATTAAGGAACCTAGCTGGACCAGCAATCAAACACACTGGTTGGCTTGCATGACTTCAAAGCCTTTGAATACCACTCAACCGTCGGTCATGAAGGATTAGTGTTTACGAGGCAACAGTCTTAGAAAGAACAGAAAAATGGAACACTTGTGACGCACATACTGTGGAGCCAAAAACAGGCCATTTAACTGCTGAATTAGTGCTTTGCTTACCTATATTCAAAACAACCAACAACAGATATACGTCCACACAACTCGAATGCATGTATTCGTACTGGATGAAACGGAGCCACTGATCACGCATACTTGGCCTCAGTTGAACTATCCGCAAATCATGATTAGCGCGAATAGCGGTGGTTCTGTGGATGAGGTGTGTACTCTGTTTTGTCATCGTCAAGACCGTTCCGCCAATTCCCAGTGTAACAATAAGACTATCGCACTATCGCACCAGCATCCAGAATGGCGAACGGAAACAAATTCACCGATATCTCTAATCCCCAGCTAATGCCCAACAATTACTACCCCTCGTGCTTTTCTGGATTCGTCTTGACCGCGGATAAAAAACACCAACTTTGACATATCGGTCAGTACACTGCTCCGATGAACATCCATTCTTCTAGTATAGAGATTTTAAATTTCGTCTAAAATGTTTCATATGTTGGATACATCGTTCACATCCTACTGCGGTTAATAATAAACCCACGGCACCCTCCGATCCAGAACGATATGTCTTCTGGTCCTTCTGATTTTGATGCTGGTTGATTGTTCCACAAAACATTAATGCGTTTACATAAAAGCTAAGGAAATCAACCAGATCATGCGGATATAAATTGAAAATGACCCGGTAGTCATTTTTACTACTTCATTTATTCATAATTCATCATGATAACGAGCATGAACGTAGGGGTTCATCACATGAAGAGGATTCACAAAACGAACAGCAATACAAGAACTTACAACCGTCGAATATGAACAAGAGTAGCACAAAACGACTGTGCAACAAATGATTTGGAAATAAGCTCTTGCAGTTGCTGCACACACAAAGTGCTACTTTACCAACACAACCAGAATAGAGAAAAATTACGCTTTCGTATGTCAAAAACGCCACAGGAATAACTGAAAGACACTTACGGCAACATAGAGTAACAGTCACCTTCAGGCGTGTAATCACAGTGAGAAGGATCCTTTCGAACCCGAAGAGAAGACTGGACGTAATGAAGAAGACGAACGTGATTTGCAAACTTCAATATAGCGACTGCGACGAAGGCTATGTTGGTCATATTGGAAGAAAACTTGCCACCAGAACACACAAACACAAGCTTCCCAGCAGAAAAGGTGACGCACTGTCACTCGTTTCAGTTCAAGCAGACAGAGAACGGCATCAGTTCCTTTAGGATAATGTTTAAATGCTTGTTCGCGCAAGAATAAAATGGGAGCGAAAGTTCACCGAGACGTGATACTCTACATAAAAAGTCTACCAATAATCACATCAGTATCTGGTAATTGATCAGGTGGCTGTTGATCTGTTCGCCGAGCTTGTCAACCCACCCAACAGCGCACTGAAGATGTCTCCTCGAATGGTGATGAAACGTTTGCAAATCAATTGCCAAGCACGGCGAACAGATCAACAGCCACCTGATCAATTACCAACTAATTCACCCGAGCTACCAATATTCTAACAAACTACCAACATCAATATCTATCCAGGCTGTCGGCCGCTACAAACCAAAGCATACAGTTGCAAAACCCTGAACTACATTCGATATCAAACAACCTGACGGTAGTCAATGGGCCAGTCAGATGTGATAAAGAAAACCACTAGAAATAGAAGGCTATTTAATCAGTCAATCAAGGGGAACGAAATCAGACTACAAAGCAAGAAGGAAACAACCCATTTATAATGGAGGAACAAGACTGTCAAGCTGGGGGTTCCCAACGAGCCAACCAGACACAAGGAAATGAGATCGCAATGCAACTGAGATTCCAAAACTGGACAAACAAATTGCGCGAAAGCCACGTCGGGAACAACTAATCACTTTAGAAACCATATAGAAACTATATAAGCACAGGCAGAATTGGAGGGATTTATGCACTCATCTCCGCCCCAAAGATGTCATCTCGATTAGAATCCAACTACCAAGCTGGGTGAACGGGCCAAAAACAAATTGCAATCCTATCGCCCTCTACGTTAGCTACAATACTTATATTATGTCCTTCACTAACAATTGGCCTGGATTTTTTTAGATGAATGCGAGTCTGTATCACCTGATGCACTGTCCACATTGAAATTGCAAAGTCGTTCTGCAAGTAGCTACGCTACAGACAGATTACTTATGCTTGCGCACTATACCGGGTCAAAGATTCTTAGTCTTCGCTTCAGGGGACGGAATTTTTCCGCATTTTGTATGTACGGACAATGTTGACATACGCAGACACCTATGGCATTGGAGTGCCACCCCATGCGATGGCTGCCATCTCAACAGACCTTGCAATCTTTTCTGTTTAGATCAGAAACACGTGAGAAGTGCTGTTATCAACGATAAATTTCACGTTGTTCGTAGGTATCTATTCTAATATACATGTTTTCTTGTTGCCAAACTGTCAGAACAAACCAGGGTGCTTAGGGTAATGAGGTCTATGAGGAAAGCGGATTCTTTATATTGCTCAGGTGGAAAGCTTCGTACTATTTGTGCCTCAAAAATAACAGTAGCTTCACGCTGCAGCTTAGTTCACTAAAATTAAGATTATACTTTTTGACTGCGGCTGAGTTTCGTTCGACTGAATGCAAGCTTGATGTTGACAGTTGGTCTCAGAACTACGTAGTACCGTGCAATACTCTCTGGCTGGCAAATACGAAGTGAAACCATACTTTCGTGGACATTTCCTATGTGTTTTTCTATCAGTTAGTGGCTATATTCAAAATACTTGGGATACTATCAGGCCGCAGTAATCAACAGATTGGTGTCAGTTTCGAATTTCGTCTCCAAGAATTTGAAAACGAAAGAAGAAAATGCAATCAAGTCTCCGTTTGGGTAATTTAAAACTGATAGAGCACGAATGTGTGCACTAGCGAAGTTTCATGACTTTGTGAATATAATTCGGAGTGAAATGGGTATCACCGTTGTTTTTATATCTAGTCTTAATTGATCTCCAAGCATCAGCAAATGTGTTTTATTCTTCAGACACCTATAGCTCCACAAACTGTTCATTCGTCACCCTATGGACTGAGTTGAATAGTTTATACGGCCTCTTAAGGTTTTGTGTGAATCAGCAAACGCTGGATTCCATCGGTTGTAGATCAAGCGGCTGTTGACCTGTTCACCGAGCTCATCATTTTGCTTTTAGACGTTTCGCTACCAACCGTCAGGGCATCATCAGTGCGGGAACAAATTCGTCGGTTACCTATACATGATTGACGCGCCTCTAGATCGTGACATCATACTTAATCTTTAGTCAAAACAAATGTCGTCCTGAATTGCAATCCCAAGATCCGACTTAACGATAATTGCCGACACACCCATGCAGCCTGAAAAGCAAGGAGCCTTTATTTCACATTGATAGAATGCAGTCCACCTCAAGATGTGTTTTCTTTACACTTCTGTGGAGGAGCTTACAAGTTGTGTCAGAAAATCCCCAGATTATTCCGTCTTGCCTTTAGTTCTTCAGTTGTGGCTAAATGACCTTAGAGGCTTACAGGACCACCATACCCAAATTGTGCAACCAACTGTTGCCCAGCTTTTAAACTCAATATTTTGTTCAAGTTGCCTGGAAAGACAACTGACAGGAAAACAGTAAGGGAACACTGCGGTTCCCAAGCAGTCATCCTAGTTCGTTTCGACCGTCGGCAGTCAACAATTACCTTGCCGAGGATGCTCATGTTAACAGGAAGCAAATACTTGGCAGGCATATTAGCACTGGTTACGAAATACCGTGTACAAGTGTGTTGTCAAACACTTCGACGTTTCTAATATTAGCGAATAAAGCTATTCTTCACGGCCAATTTAAAAGCTGAGAATCAATTGAAGGCGTTGTCTTTAGGAAGGTCGTTTTGTCAAGCCTGTATTTCTGTCTTCTGTCCACATTGTTGCAGCCTTCTCCAGCTTGAAAAGTAGTTCCCTAAAAATTCACGTAAAAAAGTGTCACAGTGTAGTTTAATTCTTATCACACTTCTTTGATTCATCGTGCCGAACCCTAGGGCATTTCATCTCAACCATCCCGAAGCTGTCTCCATTCGTGCCAGCCATGATTTGGAACTTGACTACCACACTAGAACGGCCAAATACGTAGAAGCCACAATTCGCTTGTTTGTATCTTAGAATCCGATAGTCCATACTCCAGTGAAGTAGACCCTAATTTGTTGGTGTGGCAGAGGCTTGTGTCATCATTACTTCCTTACCGCTAAATTTCCCTCATCTTTCAGGAGCAGTCGGCCTTAGGTGAACATTTGTGGATCGACACCAACGCGTCTGGAGACCTGTGTTACGTACCCGAACCAGAATGCTGTGTAAGTTGTATATGACCTCTTGTTGGCGAGTTTATCATGGTAACTGGCTTGTATTTTCCGACTGTTTCTGTATTATATATTGAATTCGTTTGTTTGGTAATCAGAGAAGACATCCAGTTTCAGTTACTTGCTTGCAATTCAAAAATTCCAACGTGTTTTCTCCCAACTTGATACAAGCCAGTTACTTTAAACAAACTCAGATTGTTTTTTGGACCTGCGTGGTCTGTGAACTAACAAATACCCTGTATTTTTCCGATTGTTGCGCAAGAAAGATTTGCCATTAACTGTCGAGCGGGGGATAAATATCCCCAAGTCTACTCCACCTCCACCTGCTTGATCTTCTGTCTACAAAGTGCTGTTACCTCTAGTATTCAGAGTTCTTTCGAACTGTGAAAAAACACCTGGTGGTTTACCTCATACGATACCGCTGATACCGGTTTCGACTATGTAGAAAGTGATATGAAAACAGCTTTCTAGATTTGGAACCATGGAAGCACTTATAATCTCCGGGGAAAATGCACTTCTGTGTTCCGTATCTGTTGGGAGTTAGTCTTCTCGTCGGTGAGGGGCGGTCCATCTGGCCCTGGAGGACAGTCACAACCAAAGCAGCCAAAAGGTCAATCGCAGGTTAGTGCGTCTTCTGTTACTCTCAGGACGTCGTTGGCCTACAAAGGTTATTGTGAGTTCCTGTTCACAGAAGGCTAAATGGTTTTGTGAAATGTAAAATGTGAGTAAGACAATGAACACAGCCATCGTTGTAAGGGGTAGCGCTAAAGAAACTTCTACTTGAAAATCAAATTGTGCCCATTTGGCAAAGTGCACTCGTTTGTAGGTTAAATTAAAAAACCTCAACATAAGCCCGAGGTGTACGCCTACTTGATGAGTCCCAAGCAGAGCGAAACAGTTCGTGGTCTATTGGAGAGTTTTTATGAAACTTTTTAGTAGTGTTCCATTAAGAAAGTGTGCGGCGACTATACTTGAATATCATAACAACGGGAACAACAGGCTTCCTTCGTGCAGCACATTCAGCTGAACAATATTATAAACGGGAGATTCAAAGGGGTTTCATCTGAATCTCTCGTTGAAGCCAATTTGGTGTGCGAATGGGTGTATCTCGCTAACTGCTAGTCATTTCGCGCGGTGTGTAAAATCACATTTTACCGGTGAAAGCACCACTGACAGCATGCAACACTGATCTGGACTATTTTTTTCATCTAAATAAGCCACAGCAATTTCATGTAGCGAAGTGCTAAATTTGTTTTCATAGGTTATCACTACCCCGAACTAACTGTTTTATGTTCCACATTTGGACAGGTAAATTGCTCGTAATTTAAGTTACCACATCCGGTTGTTCTCCAATTTAATTGTCATTCTAAATCCGGTCTGTAGTTGTGGTGCTAAAAAGCTGTTGTTAAACACTCGCTTCATGCAGTGTGTGCGTCAGCTGTAAAACGCTGTCCTGCTTAACGAGATGGTCTGTAGCGTCAAACATGCTCAACACTGAAGTTTCGGTCGGCTTCCTTTTGTCCAGGAAGAAAATTACGGCTAGTTAAGAATAAGTAAATAACTCAGAACAGCCTGAACTTATATTTTATATCGGGTTCCAGAATACTGTTCCTGGTCCTACTAACAAATTAGAAGCATGGGTGTTAGCATCAGACTACGAGTGTACTTTTTATTGCTTAAGAAGAACCTTAGGTGCAGACGTTATTGTGACTTCTTGCATAGTTTAACATGCAATCTTAATCCGTTTTATTAAACTGTTCTGCACAGGACAACATACCAATGTCATTTGGAATACGGAAGCCTTGTTCTTATCTTTGTGCAACCCTCAAATAACAGTAGTGATTTATGCAAGACTACCTCCTTAATTTGGTGGCGATGACATTTGATAACGATGTTGGACACCAGCACGCAAACGAGCTTACACATGAACGCCATTAAGACCTTAGTACACTATATCTGATAGAGGGTTGTTTTATAGATAAGCCGACCAAGAAACTAACGTGCAAAGACTAATAAGAGCAAATGGGGTCCAAGTACTCGCAGGCACCATAAAATTCTGGGTAAACAGATAACAATTCGACCTGGCACAAAATGCTAGATGCAAATTCAGTACTGTCATGAAGGATTTCCACGGTGTGCTCAGACGCTTCTTACCAACTGATCCATTTGCACGAGTTATGTACGAGGCTTCAAAAATATACGCGTGAACTAGTTGCTTCAGCCCATTTTCAACCGCAAGCTCAAGCGCTACATACTTTCGCACTGGATTGTAGACAAACGTTAACCTGTGTGATCCCAGTTGGTCGTTTCCAACCTCAAAGAAACATTTGAATTCGTCGAACATGTATCAGCTTTCAACACAAAAACAGGGTAATGCCTCAGCGCTACTATGGCTTTGTGTGACATTGAGTCGCAAATTCGCCGACGCCCCCAGTGGTGAAGTTATTGACGTTATTTACGATTACGTTAAGTAAAACAATTTGTTTCGACAAACACACTCATTTGCATATCAATTCAGTCTCCACACGAGACTCAACTGAATCTCGCGTTTATGATATTCTTCAACTGAATGTGCTGCACAAATGCTGCCTCATGTTTCGGTTGGTACGACATTCAAAATATCGCATTAATTTTCATGAAGTAAACTACTCACAAGGCTTCTGGAAACTCTTCGAAAGCCCACCACCGGCTCCGCCGTTCTTTGGGCTCATCAGGTAGGCGCAGTCCCCTAGTTTCCGTCAATCTCATGTTCTATGAGGAACGTAAACTTCTAGGTCTTTGTACAACATATATCAAGGTCTTGTTCACTGAGACGTCTTATAGGCCGATTGGTGGAGTTGCGAGTAACAGTCCGTTCGGATCCTCCTTGTAAGGGGTAAACTTTTAAATTATTAGGTTATTCAAACTCATATGTTACAGGCCATATGTTGATTCGCAGTTTGCAGTATGTGCAGGTTGTGGTTAAAGACTTCAGCAACAGCAGCTTCCGATCGGTATATGAGGTCACTTAAATTTTACGGTGGAGACAGATCAAAATAAAAGATGCATTTTTTGGATTTAATGCTCAGGAGTCAATAAAATTGCAATGTATCTTCAAAAAGTCCACGTGGACAAGGGTAAATCTCCAGTTCAGAAGCCCCTATCCCTATTAGACAAAAACTTGCAACAACTGAGACCCTTGATAAGTTAAATCACAGAAAGCCAAGATACAACACAGGAAGAGTTGGAAACATGAATAAGGGCAGGCTATCAATGCAGATTTATGGACCAATATTTCGAGCAACAAGGACAGCGTAAGCTACTGTGGTGAGTGTCGAAAACAGATGCGCTGACCTTGTGATTCAAGGAGTATGATATATCACTCATTACTAACGGCCCTTTATTTTGTCACGTTTAAACTAGCTGATGGTTTGAGACTGGCCTCTGCACTTTCGCCCGCCGATCTCATTCCATCGGGTTTGGATAGACGCTAGCGGCTTCAGCGCAGCATCCCATTTGGCTCCGCACCTACCACCCGTGGATTCTTACTATGCCTAGGCGTCGAGCGGTTGGACCATTCTTGACCGACAAATATGATTCAAATGTCATTGAAAGCCTTTGGAATGCAGCTAGCAAACGAGCTGGGAAGGCCGCCCGTTTGATATGGATAGGAGAAGCCATACGCGTCGCCGTTCCACCAAAGAAAATCCTAATGGATTTATCACAAAATCTAAATGAATTTGCCAGGTTAACTCTATATACGGCAACACTGGCGGAACACAAATGTGTATTGGAACTAGAATCCGACAGAGTATCCGAAAACAGCTTCAGACGTCTCATTCATAATGTATAAAACGTGCTCAAGCTATACACACCTTACACGCTGATTATCTAATCAAACCAGCCACTGCTAGTTAATCCTTTTGTTTCAAATCACAAACAGTGGCGATAAATCGTTTTAATCCTCTTTCGTGTGGTGATGAGCAGATTCTTTACCAGCGTTGCAACAGCTTGATAAATTAGGGTATTTCATTTGATCTCCCACTTTTTATCGTTTATTTTTTAAGAACATGGTCACAAACGTGAAAAGTAAATGCAAGCGATGGATGTGGAAGGGATATGGGGGAATATTAGATAAAAAGAGGAGCATCCCATTCAAAGTCGTGCTACCAACAGTTCCGGTCAGACAAGATGAATCGCAACGTATGTAAGAATGTTTGGTATGGAAACACGCATGTAAAGACCAACAACCGAAGAAATGAGAAACTATGCTGAATGCTCTTTAAGGTGCTGTAAACGCTAGCACAGTCAACACTCGTACATCAGGCACAAAGTGTCGGTCATACTGGGTTTGGTGGCAAGAATGTACACTCAGTGCCATGCATAAAAGTGTCGAAAGTACGCAGAGCCCACAATGGCAACCAAACACAAGTCACTGACTGTGACATTAGGATGCCCCAGTCAAATAACAGCCTTGGCGGATTGAGGAAAGCAGATTCGTAGCTTGATTGCTGTTTGAACGTTACGCTAACTATCCACCTAATACTACCTTCGATCAGATTTTGTTCTATCTTTTATCATAATTATGGCGTTTGTTTATCCGGCTATTTTGGGTGGTTAAACCGATTAAGCCATTCCTCTCAGATGACATAACATGTTGAACGCTTGCCAGTAAGCTCTATCTTTCAGTCTTGTGGAACATCACGGAGGCAACTGCTCACATGTGACCAAAACGTCGTTGCGGAGGAAAGCTTGCGTCCTGACACTTGTTCACTCCAAATATATAGTAAATGACCTGATAATATGTCAGCTGTTGTTCCATCGCTAACTTACAGATTCACAACAGATTCACAGTTCAACCGATTTATTGGTTGTAGGACCTTGTCCGTAGATCGGGCAGTCGTGCTTGCCAGCGTGTTCCAAAATCGCAAATCCCGCTAAGTAATTTTCCTGGTCGAAGCTGAAAACAATGGATGCAACAATTACACTGATACTCTCGATGTAGTCACCAAACAACCACAATATGTCATTAACGGGGTTTTGATGCTGTCCAGCAAAATCATGCCGTCCCCACTTTTCAGGTCCATCAAGGGGATTGGGAGATTAAAAAAGCATTCCGCTTTATCAGCGATCACTTAAAAGGAATCCACGTTACAAGGGTCGACAGTTTGGCACTCAGTTTGTCAAGTGTTCTTCGCATTATCCCTTCTTTCATAAAACCCGAAGGATGTGAAACACAACATACGTTGTACGCTCACTTTAACCTACTCCCAAGTAGCACGGTAATTAGTGAAGTTCACAGGGAGCGAAGCTGATACTATCCTAATTGAGATTTATCGGGTAAATGATATCCGCGAAACATTGCTATAGTATTCATAGTCTTAAGCAGTGATGCAGTACGGTGTGTTTTCCAAAGGGGCTAATAATTATCTTCATAGATTTTGTTCTATTCTGACATTTTCTATGGAAACCGAATACTTTTATACTAAGCTTGTTCTCTTTGCCGATAACATGAAAATGAGATTTAAATAATGACCAGCTACTAAAATTGTTTTCGAAATTTCCCCTTACTTTTTGTAGAGATCCGGTGGAAAAAAGAAGTGCACTGTGTGTCGCATTACTTGTCACGTCAAATGCATGGACTCGGTAGGCTTTCAGTTTTTGGTGTACAAATGCTATGGCTCCACTGATGTTTAGTCTATTGGCGCGTTTCTTTTCACCACTGTTTTTGTTCTTTAAAAAATCCATATCTGTCAGCAGCAGGTCGTCCTGTCTATATTCAACAGTTTTTGTTCCTTCAGACGCCGAGTAACTCGTCATTACCTCACATGCTCACACATGACGGAAATGACTTCCACTTCTGATCAGTGGCGATCTCCAGTAGAAACATTATAGCGTTCAAAGCTACTCTTATAGCGAATCGTTATTCCCTTTCTTCAGCGAGGTCGAATTTTTACATAAGATTCCACAGCTGAATCTCCAAAAGCTTGATTAGTCGTGTATGACTGTAGACGGGCAGGATAACACTGTCATGTGGCTCTTAGTGTGACCAACGCTTGACTTATCCGCACGAAATTCTGACCACTTCCAATTATTTAAAATGTTCTAAGTAAGTATTCACAAGTCTCTCCTGAGGATCTGATAAGTGCCAAGTTTCAGCTTGGAATTTTACGGATGGTTCAGAGTAAACATCCGATCGGAATCTCTCGGGTTTTGGTTCATCTAAATCTAGCTGGAAGCCTAAAATTCAGGAATTACATACATTGGCCAAAAGGCAGATCAGAAAGGTACGAATTGATCAACTCCACACCGCAAAACAGTACTTTGGTTTGACCCACGCTTCGCATGTACAAAAGGGCGCCATTACCATAGGTAACAAAATCAACTGCAAACGTTCAGACAATTTGGCTACCACCAGAGCATTTCGTGGAACAGAAGCAGCAGTTTAGTGCTATGCTCTCCACCAAACATCGAACGAAAAACCGATCAGATGGTCCGAGTTCCCGTCGACTGAAGCCATTAGGAATAGAGATTTCGGAAAACATACTTTTTCCGGCAAGTCTCAAATTTTTTTACAGTTGTACGTTGCCGGAAAAACACAGACGGAAACAGAATCAGACTGAAGAGTCAGGAATACATAGTTAGCATTCGGGCAACTCAAAGAGAAAACAAAAGTGGGAATGTTCCATCGGAAAGAAACATACGCGGATCAGAGTAGCCCAGAGCAAACAGTTTTTTAACCGATACAAAATCCCAAAGCTTGATACGCCCTGTGACAGTGAACCTTCGTTGTGAAGCCATTCAAGTTTCTTTACTGCTTTTATCTTTTTTCCCAACATTATTCTCACAGACTCCAGTGAGAAGTGATGTAGCGTATGACATCCATATATTAACCATTCCGACAATTTTTGTTGGAATTTTTGACTAGTCGCAGGAAGAACCCGTCATTTTTCAGAGGCCTAAGTGGTGCACCAAAATGTCTAAATAAGAACTGGCCTATGAGGCTGCTATCTTGAAATCACTGTAAAACATTTGGGTAGTCCGACCAAAGATTCAAGTGCAGAAATCTAATTTGCCAGCAGCAGCCTTTTCTACTTGAAGAAGTTGGAAAAGTATAGGTAAAACATCAAAATCCTTCGACTATGATTCCAAACTTGAATAATTTCTCTTATCTTTATCGTTTTGCTCCGCTTCTGTCATCACACTTTGAAACCTTAGTGTCTGTAAATTCTGACGCAGAATGCGGTACTGCATTGTGAAATGTTGGTGTAAATTGTAAGTAAAAGTAATGGTATCCCTAATTAGCATTGCCTTCATCAATCCTCTGAAATTAAGGGTGAACAAAACTGGTCAAAACTACTGTGGCTACGCGGCAGCGAGCTACTGAGCCCTTTGATCGTGATGATTTCCTCGACTAAATGCAGTCGTAAGTGGCGTAGTACTACAAATGCACGTACTGCTTTGCGAAAGATGATATTTCCATCCGGATTGGGAAGCCTACCGCAGCTTTCGTGAACCTGCATCACCTGTGGCGTAGGCACGGCATCAGCTTATCCATCAAGGGTCAAGCTTACGATGCTGCGCTCAATATTATTGTACGGGTCAGAAATCTGGCCACTGCGCGCTGAGGTCGTAAAAATACTTCCGGTGTTTGGCTATCGATGTTTTCGGAAGCATTTCCCTAGTATGGTGGGAGCACCGGATCAGTTGTGCTGAAGTACGTAGAATGGTTTTCGGAAGAAAGAACTCCCCCACGATAGATGAACTGATCAGACTCCATAGGTTGCGCTGGCTTGGTTACGTGTTCCGTATCCCAGTCAACCAACCACCTCGAAGGGCTCTTTTCATACAACTATGTGAAGGGTAGAAACGAGCCAGGAGAGGTCAAACAATGACTTAGCAGGGAAGTATGAAAGCCATTACCGGCAAACTCAGATGCACTGGTCATTATCATATCCCTGGATGGGAACCGTGAGATGGGAAGCATCGATGGTTGCCAGACATAGCTCAGTCGCGCCCTCAATGGCGCTCGTGCATCCAAGCTATTGCCTTAAATGCATAGCTCCTCTCCCAATCTCCCCGATGAAAAGTCCACTGACAACCTTGTATTTACGTATCAGTTATATCAGCCACCGCCTCCGACGTGCAGCTAATTAACACACCTCCCCGTATCATCGGTAAACAAAACTGTAGAAGCTAGATCCATTGTACGACAAGTACGCGGTTTTAGATGATTATGATGATGATTATGATGACTGCTTTGCTTCCACCAAGTCAGTCTTCGGAATAACGGAGATTTTCTGGGACAATGTTTTAGTGCTGATTTTCTTGTACGGCAATATCATACAAATAGCTGAGCATAAAGCACCCGTGCCATTAACTTAAAGTTGGTAATAATTACTAGCTGCTACATAGGTGCACCTGTTACCCGGATGTGAAATATTTTATCCGAAGCACACAGCAGCGGAACATCAATTGGTACTAAGGGGCAAACGCGATTCCTTATTTTGTGAAAGGATAAAGTGGAAATCGTTCCTTTCTTTCCATCCGATTTAGTCAGCTGACAGTGATTTACAAAACATAACCGATGTGTTCGAAATAGAAACGTTAGGAGATCACATGGGCCTTCCTTTGTAAAGATGCCGCTTAACGCCCACTTCGACGCAAAAACGTGCGTTATGGACTGCGCAATCAAATAATGGATTGTACTGGCTCTCTTCCAAGTGCGAAAACCCGATTAGTCTATCGGACAATATTATCCACGACCCGATCGTGACCTTTGATGGGAGCTTCGCAAAAAACAGCAAGCTACCCTTTTCATAAGTTACCCACTTGCTGCTGTGTTTATAATGACAGAACAACTTTCAAAATTTAAATATTTGGTGATCAGCTAAGTCTAGCTCAAATGATTAACTGCCGGTTGCTAGTTATGTCACCCGGTTTTTCGTGAAATTGTAGCTGATGACATCTCTTAATAAGACTAAAACGCCAACAGAGTACTTCTTAACGTCTCACAAATGGTCCACTTCGTCTTGAAACATCAAATCTGGACGAAAATCACAAAGGTTTATTCAAGCAATACTTTTGTATGCACTAATGGCCCATTCAGTAGCCCGGTTTTGTAACTTCTCCGTGTGCTGGATTTTTATTAATCTGTTTCTCTATGGTCAGGAAAACACGGGCTTGTGTCGGATGTCATTCCTGAAATTGGAGCAGCTTTGAGATTAGCAATGCTGGTTTCTGCAGGGATATCAGGCTTGAAGGATGCATACTGATAAACACATCTTACTATTTTGTTATGTTTCTCTTTTTCATTCAGGTTGAATAACTCGGTGACAAAGCAGGCAGATAAAAATCCGCCTTAACAATTAGGAAAACGCTCGTTAAACAAAAATATCGCGCTGAGTTAGCGACAAATTAGGAATCCGTCCATATCCGAAGAAAGTTTCTTTGAAATTACTGCTTGGCTTCCCAAATGTTTGGTTGAATTCACACGAGTCGTGTCCAGCTTGTTCTTTATTGTGCTTGGCTGCTCAAATAAAAGTACACACTTTGATTTAAGAGGAACTGTTTGTCCGAATTATTCATAACTTCTCCAACTAGTTGCTATAAGCGACAGTGCAGAGCCACACTACAGTTTATTGTTGGCTGCATAAATTTGGAAAATGCAGACTTATTTAATAGATAGCACAATATCTACAACCTCCTTGTAAACAGGATTATGAAACTTAGCCCAATAGGTGCTCCGCTTCAACCTCGTTACCTGAGTACCAAATACTCAGCTCCATGGGTAAAAATCCCAAGCAAAAAGAACAAAATGAAACTAAAAATATTCGACCGAAAATTGGAATGTTCAAGGCTCATTATGGCATGGAGAGGCTAGTGAGCTCACAATAGATGTATTACATTTGTGTGGGGCAAATTCTTACTGTCAGTGTGCGGCTAACACTAAACTCCTAAACTGACACCAGTGACATGATGCGTCGGTTAAATCTTTGCGATTTTTTTCTGAAATCGGGCACGTTGTGTATAACCTAGCTTTACACAGGTACCCTAAATTCTGTCAAAATCTATTACACGGTTTGCGGATTTATTTAAGCAACTCGTCGTAACACACAGCCATTAACTGGACCCTGGGAGGCACACGAAACAAGTGTAATTGTAGCTGAATTGTTAAGACCTGACTGCAGTCTGTTTATCCACAGACAGCCTCTGCATGCCCTGCCTCGACTTGCGTTCGTCGCGTTATCTGAGACAACCGTAGAGACAAGCGTGTCGATCGGATTTCCAAAGCGGTTGTTCGTTTACGCACCCACATAATCCACTGTGGTGAACGGTGGAAAATATCTCGTGAAGTGAGACCTGAACGCACTTTAACGTAAGCACATCTTACGGTTTGTCCAGCTGCTGGATTAGATGTTTAACACCGATGCACCTCGGGCATCAGCTGATGCATTTGCTGACGTACCGTCAGCGGATGAGAAATTTTCTGGGTAACTTTAGTGACGGTTGAGTGAAGGAGCTCCACACACAACGTTCCGTCAGATATCGGTGGCAAACTTCTTTGAATCAATGTTGGGATGCAAAACATGCCAAAAGAATGCTCGTTGACAACCATCTTCTACGCACTGTTTCAGCATGTAAGTTGTGCCTTGCAGTTTGTTGATGGCATTCATCGGGCTGTGATATGCTCTTGGGGCAAACGGAAATTGCAACATCGTTCGAATTTTGTGTACAGATAGCCCAATTTCTCCTTATCAGGAAAACCTGAACACTTCATGACAGGTTCATGCTACTTGTTCATAACACCTATGCAAACGGGCTTACTTGTATTCTTGAAGATGATGTATTAGCGCAAAACACAGTACAGGAGAAACAGAATAAGTGCCCAAATGGTTCACTAATGGGATAGGCGCACTGTCTGTTCCCGCACAAACTCAGTCTGGGAAACTTGCTGCTCGAAGGATGCTCTCAAAATTCGCATATATTTATGTACATAGTTTTCTTAATTTTCACGGTAATTTTATGGTATTTGATGTACTGAGGGCTGCTTGAATTTCTAAAACTTTCACTTAGTGACGGGCTATTTTTATTAGACCGGTCAAGCAGAATGTCTCAGGGGACCTTTCTGTGATTTGAAGCTTCGCTCTTGCTGACGTCATCAGGTCTGCACGCGATGCTGCAAAACAGTCTCAGAATTTTAAGCTGGACAGACGCAAAGGATCTGCAAACCCAGTCGATATGCGATCAATCAGCTCACTGACCACTTGTGATACGAACAGCCTCACAAAATATGACTGATTTTGGAGTACTTTTATTTCTAACAGGTTTTCCTACTACGAGCTGACAGGTTGTTCTAAGTAGAAAATATGAGAGAACTATAGTGCCACTAAAGAATGTGGTTCCTGTGTTTTCCTCCCAAAATCCCAGAATAACATTATTTAGTGACTGGGCTCATGCCCTAAATTTTACTCTCTGACAAATTTTCACATCCAGTTCCTCCTTCGCGCCCCTCCAGATTCAGTTTGTCTCCGTCCGGCTTTCTCAGTTTGGAAGCTACGTTGACTCTGACCAAAATGGTTAGGCAAGACCATTTTGTTTAATGTAACACTCTTGAATCTTTCAGGACTCACTGAATGTTTGAGATCACTTTAAAAATACTGTAAGTTTGTCATAACTGTACGCTTCTTTTGACTGACTGTCCCCTAGTCACCGTGGTCACTAACCCAATAAATACAGATTGGTCATGCTAATTTAAGTATTAAAGTTACTGTGAAGCTGTACACAAGTGTTTCGGAATGAGAAATGATGCAAACCATAGTAACGATGTACGACAGTGGTATTACTGAGCGAAATAAAGACCAATATTCTATCTGCTTTAAAAACGGTGTTCCATAGAGTTTTAGGAGCGCATGAAATAGCATCTACTGAGTTTATTTATCCATACACAAAGCTAAGAGAATGACATTTCCATCTTAACGCATTCTTACTATGAATAATAACCTTCTAGGATACGACCATCTGTCAACTATTATGCGTTTCTCGTTGAAAAAACGGAATACGCCAATTCTGTTGAGAAGAATCCCTTCCGCTGAGAGGCCACTACACAGAAGAGTTCAAAACACCGATTGGTTTCCTGCATTATCTAGTATCTTATACTCAGAAAGTTGACAGTCTCAGGAGAATCCAAATGCAACTTCTGTCTGCGCTGGTTTACGGAGAGATTGCTGCAGCAGGCCAGCTGAATTCATGCCTTCTTAAGAGTTACTCACTGGAAAATTACGTTTTAGTTCTGTAAGCAGAAAGAAAAAAGACCACATAGATAACCCACCAATGCGAAACCTCCGCGGAAAGTGCGAAAATTTGAATACTTAAATAAAAGGGTTGGAAATGAAATATGTCTACGTCTGGAAACCTTGTACTTAGTTCCGCACAGCGGTTTTTGGCCTCCGTTGACAATAAAGTAGACAGACCAGCGTGGTGAATCGTAGACACTTATCTTGATGGCACTAGTCTGAAAAAGCTAGTGAGCTCCTGTTTTACTATTTAGTTTACTGTCTGACAAAACCATTGAAAAGACCATGGTTATCCTCCATTGATGGGTATGTATGAGATGTGACAATGTGTAGATATTCCTCTGGTAGCCTGCCTCTAGTTGTGAATAGCACTTTGATAAACCCGCCTCCAGACAACATTAATAATCACACATGATGCACAGCGCTACGTTTTTTCTCCGTTCTGTCCACAGTTATAGTACAATTTATCTTTCAGGCTAGACACCCACTGACAATAAGTGAGGGTGAATTTTTGTCTGGTGATATTAACTTGTCGCAAGTGTATCATGAGTAGAATCCTGGCTAACATTCAAACGTTGCTATTCGGGGAAGCTCATTTGACGCTCCCCTCCCTCCATTTTCCCCTCCGAAGAGGGAAGCTCCTTACTGAACCATTTTTCTGGTCCTGTGAAGCTTATCATTGAATTATTGGGCAGTATGACAGATTTGTCAGAAGGAACCGGAAAGTGTTGAACATTCGACTATGATACGCCCCAGTGCGGACCATCAATTTTCAGGCATAGGGAAATATTTGTGTGCGTTGGCATGTGCATGGGTTTAGTTGAACTGTTTTGACCAGATCCTGATGCGACTTAATGAGTTTGACAAATAAGGCTTGTGTACAGATGGATGGCCCTGGGGCAGGTGTGATTCGCCAGATCATGAGATATGACATGAAGCGTGAGCTCAGCGGTTATTGGTCTACTTTTACCAGTGACTGGCTGGAATACTTCAAACTATTTTCACATCACTCACTAGATTAAAGCTCAGTTGTTTGGCTGTATATCTAACTGAGGGCGCTGGCTTTATAAGATAGAATTTTCATGTTTTTCGAAGGTAAAATGGTGATTTAATACACTATATATAAGGTTGCTGAAAACTCTTCGACAGCCCACGACCGGTTTCACCCTTCTTGGGGCGATTCCTTCTCAGTTACATCCCCTGAAATCACCTCATACTGTTTGCCGCTGAAGGTGGCCTCTCCTGATGGCAGCCTTTCTGAAGAAAATTGCTTCTCTAAGTAGCTGACGTTCGCTTGTAATTGTTCCGGTCTATTGATTTGCGGTCAGCTAGCATTTTGGATATCGCACGGATGATAACCTTATGGTAATCTTATGATGTTCTAACCCATTCAGATATCTTAAAATCTATGCTGGCCTTCATTAAATAATAAAGATTCAGAATATTTACAAAGCTCTTTATATATTGCATGACTTTGCCCATTTATTTAGCTCACTTCTACGTCAGCTGCAATCCTTCGATTGTGTTTTGCCGTTCTTAAATCCTATCCGGATAGAGGTTTCCACACAGAATAGATAGCTTTGGTTTGATTTCTGAGAGCTTATTTTCTCTTTCACACTTGTTATCACAATACTTCTCTCATGAGGTTAAAGATCACTTATGAGCCAAGCTTTTGCCATTTTCCTGATCAAATACGCTCAGGTGCACATTTCCTATAATGTTTGCCTTTGTAACAGCTTGGAATTCGCTGAATATGAATTATGAGTGAGGCACAAACTGATGCATCCGCAGTTAGAGTTAAGGAACGGTGAGAAGCATTTTAAGGATACGAGGTTTCCTTAGTTTTTTCTTGCTTGTATGCACTGGTTCTATCTAAGGGGAGATTGGTTCTCAGGTGTGACTACCGTTTATTTCGTCAGCTCGGCTGATCCCTGCAGAGTAAGGAATTTTAGCTAAAGCATGCTGAAAGTCCATTCAGTGTTGCTGCATTAATCTGATTTGACTTGTTCTTGAAATGGTGATACGTTTTGTTGTTTTTTTTAAGAAAAAGAACAATCAGGTCTACCTAGGCCTAATAAGACATAAACAGCCGTGGCTTTGATCTTAAAAGCGTGAAAAGTCGGAATATTCCAATAAATAAGGCTGAATTTTACACTATTGTCACGTAACTGCTCTCATACGGGGCTTCTGCTAATGAGTTGACGGAAAGCCAGTTTAGATCCCAGTGGTGTGCTCCACCAAATTTCATTTGGTCAGTTAGCCATGAGCAAAGGTGGACAAAGGAGGCTCAGTTCAACCATAGAATGCCTTCTCCAAATGAAAAAAATGCGTAAAGTATGTCCCGTATGGCGAAACGCGGAGGCAAAACTCGTCCAGCCCTTAGAGTCACCCTATGTTTTCACTGTTACCACTAAGTACATTAGGAACGAGATGAGTCCTACAGGCCACGTTATATGTTGAGTCCTTCGGCCCCAAGAATAATGCAGTTAACAGGATGTTGAACATTAGTATCATTTGGTTCAAAGACAAGCAGTTGATTTAGACTGCGCAAAACAGTCTCACTTTTAGACAGTGAAATTGAAGCCCATATCCTGTCCACATACTGACTGAATAAATTCAGGAAACTAGGACGATGGAGTTCCAGAGAATTTGTGTGTTGTACACACGCGTGTACCTAGAGAAGGAAAACTAACTCACAGATACTTCCGCTTCTTTAGTAATCAGCACCGTTTACCGTTGTCTACTGCCGTGCACTCAAGTTCAAGCAACAGTCATCTGTGTGTCTACACTTCAAACTTAACTTACCCCCCAGACTCAACTTCAACCCCAGAAGCTTACACACAGCACCACATTTATCTTCTTGTGAAAGCTGACTGAGATCCACAAATTATTCGCAGAAGTCCAGTTGTTTTACCGATGACCGACAAATCACTATTCCGTGCGAGTCACTCGATCAGAGAAAGACAAACACTAAATAAGGCTAACATGGTATCTGTAGGAACGTCTCCGGTAACACACTGGATATGTTGCCAAAATGGTAGGCCATTTTAACTTCGTTAAAATAAAGACCTAAGTTTATTATTATTGAAACGAGCTCGAATGTTGACTGAACTGAATAAAAAGGAAACTGCGAATAGGCATCAGCGCCGTATCTGCCTAATCAGACGTATTTTATACAATGGGTATGCAGAAGCAAAGTTGTGATTGTGAGGACGTTCTAAGTTGTGGTTCCTCCGTTAACCATAGTTGTGTTTTTAAAGAAATTTTATGACCTGCAATTTTGAAGGTGTCATTTACAGTAACAGGCTGCGCTGTATAAATCAACACCACTTCTACGATTCCAATACTGTAGGCAGCATTGACAACACTTGCTGTACTTTTGACAACTCTCACGTAGTAATTTGTGATAAACTGAACAGAAGCAGAATGTTGTTGACCATTATCAAATGTTTCCACAGGCCTCCCTTCGTTCATTTGCTGGCACCGGCTATTTTTGCGCAGGTTCCTTTCTTTAGCGACGGTAGCAAACATCCTATTTGTAACACTCTGAATGCTTTCTGGTGAGCTAAGTCTTTCTAGGCGTTTAAAGTTACTAGCTATATTTCCATGGTGATGGCATAGCCTCCAAACTTACCAAGCCACTTTTCTCACCTTTCCGTCAACGATAAAAGAATGTTAATTTCAATGAATCATTCACTTGTCCGACCATCACAGGTCTCTAATAAGAATAATGGTTGCTGTGAGGCTTCTCTGCATATTTGAAGAACATCCGCAACACACGTTTTCACCGCTAGACAATGAAATTCATTTAAAAATAGCTAGTGCCAGATACGTCATCACCTGAAATTGAACAGCTAAAGAGTCGGCCGAAAGTGTTACATATTTTTGAGAAATTTCTCTAGAGGAGATTCAGTATTTTCGGAGACAGGTAGATATGAAACAAAGAACTGTATCTAGGGTGGTTTTCTTCATTGTTGACTTAAACTAAACTTCATTCACGATGACTCAGCTGTTTATCACAGATGACTGTTGAAAGGCTGAATCAGAATGCAGTGGTTGAAGAAAACTTGGTGCTTCTCCTAGATAATACCTACAATTAAAGACACAAAATGAATTCTCCAATATCTGTGTATGGTATAAACCGTACATTCTGATATAAAAGCCTTATAACTCGAAAATGCCGTTGCTACTTCTTATGCCTCACAACGTGAAATGGTTTTATACTTCCACAGAACTTCCGTGAAACTCGCAAGTACCATATATTTTTCACCATTTTGATGCCTGTCGGTTCTTCACGAAAAGAGAGCTCATGATCAAAACATTTGAGTCTACATTTGCCTGCACAGAATAAACAATTAGACGCGAAGAAATGGTGTTGGAGCCTTTAACCAAAAAATGATTGCACCGTTCAACTGAGTGTGATCTTATTGGATTTTGTTTGGTGTAATCACACAATTTTAAACTAATTTGTCTGGCCTCATCCAAAACAGTGATAGAAAAGCCAGCAGTACACGGACGAAATCGATCACAACCATCGATCCGAGCTCTGTCCACATGCGAAGACTTGCAGGATTCTGACTTTGATGTGTTTAGTTGTGGTCAAGAAGTTGACAGGCTTTGCTTGTTGTACGTTTTTGTCAGGCAAACGTGCCATGACAAATATTGTAGTACACGGTATGAAGTTGCCTATTTTGTAGTGCTGTCGTCGCCATCCGAATAAACCGGCAATAACACGACGTTCATATCACAATAGGAGTTTGGTTGTGCCGAATCTGCAAACCGAATAACTTCGCTGTGTCCAATGACGGACCGAGTAGTGTGAAGTCACTGAACGCCTGATCATCAGCCAGTAATGGCTTGACCGTTAATTATTCGAACGAGCACTATTCCAATCAAAACAACATTTTGTACTTTCGTCTATTTCGGTGTTTAAATATCCAGCTGGGAGAAGCCATCAATGATGGTGGTCTAACAACGCCGGGAAGTTCATTTGGTCCAAGCTGTGAAGTACTGACTTCTTGGTAAGTGAAGAAGATGCCTTTCATGAGGAGTACGCTCAGCTGTTTACTGAAGAAGGAACTGCATTAAAAAATGAACAGCTGTGCCAGGATTCTGTGAATGCCTTAAAAAGAACTGACAGATTGTTACTGTCGGACCTGCTCGAATTTATAATTGACTCCGTCAATACAGTTATTCCAGATTTTCGAAAGCGCCACGGTTACCCATACCTGACAATAGTTATCTTTTTTTAATGAATGACAGAGAGTGTTACTAAGAAACAGTGAAGAGTTGCCCTGACATCCTATCGCGCATGCCGTGTTCGTGTTAGGCGGTATGAATACGAAAGATTCCAAAACAAATGTAGCATCCACGGTGCATTGCGCATGCAATTCCACATCGAAATCACTTGCAGGCATTTGTGTTCATGCAAGACTATAGCCAGCGGTTAAATTTATTCCCATGGACAAAGCTTACCGTTTTTGGTTCCCCCATATTTTGCAAAAACCTGAAAATGAATCGTCCAAGATTGGAGTGTGGGTTGCATTCAAAATACCAAGATGGCTTCTGGATCCCAACAGGAGGATACGACCCAAGTCCTTTTTGAATCATTATTAACCTTAATTTGGGATAGTTGATTTTGCGTTGTTCCTGTTTTTATATTATTATTTCAGGCCACCAAAATAACGACTCAGGAAAGACCATTTGATTTTCAGTTCCGATTAGTTTTAAAAACCTATTTTGGCAACTGGCTGAAGATTGCTAAAGGGCAGCGATTCGTCTATTACATCTGCATTTGTAACCTTAAGAGGATGAAACCGTGTATATTCCAAGAAACCACTAAAACCACCACAATAAAAAGTGTGTTCGGCCTCCTTTGGGAGGTGGCTTCCCTTTGAATGTTTTGGAACGGTCCAGTATCAATAAGATGACTGTCTTTCGGCTTGAGCAGAAGTCTCTCTGACAGGCACGTTGAAATGTTTCCCGTTTTCTGCTCTTTCGTTGGAAGACTTATGAGTGGCATTTAGGACAAAATTATCGAACCATCTTTCCTACCAAATCCGAAGTCATTCTTGTGGTCAGGAAGCCCGAATACAGTTATCGGATGACATATTAGACCTATATTTCACAAAGGCTTGACCAACCCTTTGGATAGTAATCACATTACCACCACATTTGACAGCAACACACTACTGGTACATACTGATACTTGCCTGCTATAGTAGTCACGGCATAACCTATGTCATCCAAATCAACTAGACGAGCTTCCTAAAGTAATAGACTGACGGGCAAACCATTTGCTTTCCTATGGTTACAATTTTAAATTTAGGAAGATTTATTATTCACCGTGTGGGTGCCATCTTTTGAAATCGCGTCAAAAAATTCTCAATAAGTCACATTTGGAAGTCTGTTCAGCTGTACAAGAGCTGGAAAAATTGGAAGTCTATTTCGTTTGTATGACACTGCCCATAATTTTGATGACAAATCTTGGACAGCCAAAAGTACACTACAGATTAAGTTTTCAAATTAATGACCCACACGTTAACCAGTAGTGAAAACAGTTCTAAAAAACAGGTTGCACACAGGTTTGTGGCGTTACCACATATTTCGAGGGTTTTATTTATTCAACTGTTGACCGCCTCGCCAACTTTCTCAGCTAAGTGGATGAAAGAGATGCATGGTGCCTTGCATATGTTTGCTAGGAGTATTCAATGATTGCATTAAGTACCCAAATTTGAGATGAGCGCCCGGTTTCTTATCTTGTACGTCCCCCTATGCACGGCCGTTTCACAATTGTCCGTGTTTGCTGACTGTCTTTCGGCCATTCTTTTAATTGACCTGAACCGATCGTTTTGTGCTGTTATTGGAGACTTAGGTTATTTACACCTGACTGCCTTGGACCTAGCCAATATTTTAAACATTAGCAACACACTAGCAGTTCACAGGTGCGTCCCACTTTACGCCTCCAATCACTGTACCCCGACCCTATCTCAAAGATGCTAATCAAGCAGAAAAATGTGTTCTGTCTTCTTCAACATACTGCTGAAATTGCCTGAAGATAGTAGCTTGTTATGTTGAAAAAATTTACATCAGCGCTGACAGGTTCTTTTCTCCGTTTTGGACAAAGCATTCAAATGCTTTGGTTGTGTTGGGACTTGTCAGCTGGCCGTAGTGGATCTATGTACTACTACTGGCATTAATAAGCAGCTTGTCAGACCAAGAGTCAGAGTCTCAACAGTGCTCAGACAGGACGGTTGCTGCGGATTTCAACGGTGCAGGCGGCGAGCAGAGTAGGGTAAGGTAGCTGAAGGTAACTTTACAAACAATACAATTCGGAAGCGCACATGAGCGATTCCCATCTCCCTTGGGACTAATATCGACATCCCCATTCCCGAAAGTGCTAGTTTTACGTTTCTGTCTTGCTTGTTCGCTCTCCTTTATTGCACTCGCAATGACTGTGTTGTGACAGATTGCATCTGTGGCGTACTTGGGATGCGTCTGCAGTTATTAACTTTACTACTGAAAATTTCCTCCGGGTCAAGTGAATAGTCGCTCAGCTCATTGCCTCGACACGTTCTTTATTGTCTCACCTCCGAATAATTCCCCACTGATCTCTATGTTCCTCTCCTCGGAAATCCAACTGTGACATTTAAGTGTAACCTTACCAAGTAACTTTAGTTGGTCACTCAAACCTAATCTTCATCTAATGGAGTTCGACGTCTGTCGTTTTATGCCGTGAGTTTGAAGATGCCTCCCGATCCCCTTAGTCTTCCCCAAAGGTCTGTTATTTGATGCACCCTTCCTCATATAACTTCTCTGAGAAGATGACTCCCCTATAGGTAGATCGCGGTGCAGTATGTAGGAATGTCCTGGTTGGCTTTGTGGAAAGCAACATTTTGACACTTGGTTTCAAATCACCCGGTAGATTTTTCCCCAGTTCCTTCGCCTTTTTCACCAGTTACTCAGCAATCCAATGTCTACCTCAGTTAATTGTTTTAATTCCAAGCTGTAGCATGCCACAACTTCCTCTAACCGAAGTTCTCCGCTCCATCGGCTCATTTTCTAACTACTACTTGCTCACCCAATAACTTCGTTTCTCATTTACCTGTGTAAATTTTTCGGCATCAAACGCTATGGACGGCTTTATCTCAGTTTTGGCTTCAACAATTTTTTACTCTCATGTGCTACGACCGTCGATTCAAGTACCGGAAATCCACTTCAGATTTAATAAAGATGTACTTTCCTTGCCCCGTCCTTACTCCATCTGCACTTTGGCACCCATGCTTGGTCCCTAAAACAACCTCAAATTTATAATGTTTTCAAAAGTTTTGTTTGAAAAGATTTCCGCCTTTAACGCAGACCACGTACTGATGCCATTGTTCTTTTTTCACAGATTAAAGACTTCAGTTGAGACTGATTAGTCTGTTTTAATCTTTGGGCACTTTAATAGTGAGATGTGATCACAAAAGAAGTACATCAATTGTTATCACTGTTTTAAAAGTCGTTCATTTTCTCAGCCAGTAATCTGATGCCTATCCACAATCGTCCACAGTCTACTGGTTAACTGATACCGTATTCCGGCCAGCGCATAGAGATTTTGTTTGGAACAGTCAATCCCATTTGTGGGGCTAACTTCTACAATGTTATTTCAAAAAAGTTGAATAATGCCAAGGCTCCAGGACGCGCAACTGGCTTGACTGTCTGTACCATTGTAGTGTTGCCTTATTTAGCGGCTGCACGAATGAGGACTTCTCAGATGAGAGTCCCATTCATCGTCATTCTATCTCAGCTACCCAGAGTTTGTTGAGGAGTACTTTATAAAAATTTCAGAGCTACAACGCAATCAACCTACGTTAACATGGGAATTTAGGTACTCGTAAGGCACCATCTGTTGTGCCATTCTGGTCCCACAATAACAAACCTATTTGGATGTAATCCGGGTCTTGCAGGACATGTTTTATTCCGTGGTCATCTGATTCAAGTGTCTGTCCAGCCAACCTGCGAACTGAGATGTGGCAGGAATTGAAGTGACTCGAAAAACTTAAACACCCGTGCCGAAGAACCTAACCGTAATTCGGCGGCCCTGATATGGTGCGCTTTTGAAATCTTATAGTATGCACAATACCTGTAATATCACATACGTAGGATGTATCTAATATATAATATTATATGTACTATTTATTCGTCGTAGTACATATCCGGAAGCGTCGCTTTACATAGTTCGGCTTCACTTAGTATTTCAAAAATTCCGATTCGGGAAAGCCTTTTTATTCAGACAAAACATTGGATTGACTGAATGCTTGAAGATTTCCTCTCAAAAATGGATAGCTTTTTCGATTTAGAGACTTTATCTCTTTCCATCTAAGGGTGCGGAAACTCATCCAAAATCTTTTCAAATTCCACTAATTTTGCTCTTCCGATCCGCCGGTTTCGAGACATTTTGTTAACAATTCTTAGTTACGCTCAATTAGGGTTAGACGTCTTCGGATTACTTTTTTACAAGATTACATTTTTATGGCTGATAACTCCAAAACGCCATTATAATTGTATGCACACGTAAATTAAGTTTCTTTTATTAAGAACAAAAATTCCATGCTATCGTGTTGTAAACTGTGCGTGTTTTTATGTAACTTTCAGCTCGCTTTCGCTTGCCGCCAGACGTATCGTGAGGCCGATGTTCGCGAGTACCGAGATGAGAGAGCGCGTGGGGTGAGTGCGGAAGTTGGTGCGTTAACCACGTGCGAAGCATCGCCCTCGCTTAGAAAAATGTTAGTCTGACGCAACTATTTCGGGACACACTGCTGCTAGCTTAGAAAATGTAGACCACTGGAAATAAAAATGCTTTTACAGTTGTAAAACTGCAAAATATCAACTTTCGATTCTGTGAAATTTCACAGAACAAGTGATTTAGCTTCGTTTTCTGCACAACAACAAAAACCTCAGTTATAACCAGTGCCCCGTTCATGAATTAGGGGCAGTTTTATCCCACCAGTTACTGTTATATCGTCTGTATGCATTTAACTACTTCGGAAGTTTAGGTACTCGAAGTGAATCCACCGGAACAAGCCGCTCCAACTTTAGGGTACATTTTATTTAATCTTCTGTACACAGAAATTCATGCTTTGAAGAAGCATGGCCCGCTGCCTAACAGGTTGCTCTTAAAAGACTCTGCTGTTATGGTACTGTATGGCAGTATGCTTCGTTCAGAAGATTTTGAACGGCATCTCCTCCTGAATTAAAGGGAGTTCTCAAATAGAGCAGTATTTGTTAGTACTCTTAATACAATATTAGGACGGTACTGAAATTTCTTGCATCAAACCTCAACCCATCATCCTCAGCCCAAAATTTAGCCGTGTATTCTTCCGCTCCGAACGAGGGTATTTTCTTGTTACGCACCTTCCAGAAGACGACAAGATATCCGGTTATTAAATTTGTTTGAATAGTGACAAATATGATGGCTCTCCTTTAAACGCGCCTCCAAAAGGACGACGACCTCTAGCCCTAGCACAAATGTAATCCTTACATACATGTTCCAACTTCAAAAAAGTACTTGGCTTTCCTTGGCATGATAAAACTCATGATAATGACGGACACCATCCAACATTTCGCTGTCGCTTTTACGCTTCTGAGATTTATCAGGTAGACAGAGTATTCGAATTTTCATTTAGTTAATTTTTTATTGAAACATATGCTGAGTTAAATGAGTACTTGAGAATTAAGAAGCTGTTGACGTAAGACTCAAAGTGTACTCGCATGAGTGTCTGAAAATGCCGCATTTTGCAGTGGCAGCAGCAGCTCAGCAACGAGCACATTTGAGAAGGTTGCTCTGGCCTATTTAAACTTTTAAAATGCAAGGTGACTGCAACACTGGTCTTGTACGTTCAAACTAAGCAGGACTAGAGTATCACACTTTAGTTTGCACGTTCAGACAACTGAGCAGTCGATTTTGCTGACTCTCGGGACCTCGCGTGACACAAGTGGGGGCACAAGTCTACGAGTGCTATCACCCAAAAGAATCAAAATCCGTTTATATAGGTAACGGAAGTACTCGAATAGATCGTGTCTAAAAGTAGAAAATACACTAACTTTATAGGCAACTCTATGGACAGCGGCGTTTGTGTGAGTTAAACCCACATGCAAACCCACTGGTAAAACGAGAAACATCTGCGATAGAACTTCAGATCTTCCATCCACAAAAGGAACTTACACTAGAGTTAGGATGAGTCGGCACAAGAAGTAACACTCGATCAGGTAACGGCTGGTGCTGACTTTTTTTGCTTTCCATTTATTGCTTACATCTCATTGGTTAAATCTCATATAACTAACTGCCTGTCCAAAAGCCAACTACTTTGTTTGCGGCATTCGAAATCACGCTTCATTTCAAGCAGATCAAACATCCACATTTATTAGTTTTCTCATTCATGTCCATTAAGACCGTGGTACAAAATTTGATTTCTGTCGGCAAAACTGGTTTACCTGAGTACAGTATCCTCCAATCAAGAGTACAATTTCAGTCAGTCCCAGGAATGCGCGCTTATCAAGGGGACGAACCGTGCATTTAAAAAAATGTGAACTTGCTGTTCTGCATTGATAACCGACAGTCCATTCCGGTCTCTCGTTTTTACCTAAAAATCCTTAACTGTCATAAGCGATATCTGCTTTTTAGGACGAATTTTTACGATACACTGATAAGACATGCATACTATTATCGCTAGCTCATCTGCAGTTGATGACATTCTTAGCTCCTGCCGGTGGGAAAAATATTGAAGGACTTTGTCACCGTGAAAATGGAAAGGATAGTTTTCACGTAGGTCGGAAATAAGCGACTGTTTTGTATATTTTGACGAGAGTTCAATCCACTGTTTGCCAGAACTTTTCTAAGGCTGTATTCTTCCAACTTTCGAAACCGACCAATGACCTTGGGCATAAAACAGTGGGCGCGTCCACTGCATGGAACTTTTATAAGGTGTTTCTTTCGCCGGCCTGATCCTCTACGGTTACTAATCACCTCTTTAAAGCTTCGGTTTGTGTACTTCTCCACCAGAAATTAAAGATCGCTATGTATTAATCTTCAGGTTTCTTGCATAGAATCTAGGAAACTATATGGCTATTTTTTTGTTACAAACCGGATGCCGAGTAAAATGTAGGTGATATCAAAACGACAACTAACACGCTACCGCTCGTTCGAAAGGACACCGAATTTGGTACGATAAGG
Source organism: Opisthorchis felineus (assembly GCA_004794785.1). Classification (NCBI taxonomy): domain Eukaryota; kingdom Metazoa; phylum Platyhelminthes; class Trematoda; order Opisthorchiida; family Opisthorchiidae; genus Opisthorchis; species Opisthorchis felineus. The sequence goes on along the minus strand of SJOL01006347.1, from coordinate 319,730 downwards.
AGGAAACTCGAGTGAATTGCAGAAGTTGCTCAAAAACGTTTTGACCACAAATACTACATTACCTTCTTGTCTGCGAATTGTTGCAGACTATCCAGACATCCACTGCTTCCTGTGATCGTTTCTTAAAACGTCGTCAGATCACGCGATGTACAGGCCTGGCCAATTTTTAGCGACATCCGTGGAGACGATCTGCTTATTTTGCCCTCAACTGCTGTCAATTACATAGTCATTTGTAACATTCTTTTCAGTTGCACACTGTACATCACTGGGTCAGTCGACGGCGTCATGACAACAGGTGCAAATGCTGCGGTAAAGTAAGTCTTTGTTTCCCGCGATAAGCACATCAATGAAGGAATAAAATTTGGGACCTTAACAATTTCTTTTTTCAGGAAATCTTAACCAAAATGTTGTTCCAGCAGACTTTTGGTGGAATATTGCTTAGGATCCGAGTGGACGAGTGCTGCACACTTGAGGCGTCTTTTGGGGCGGGTAACCAAGGCTGCGCAGCTCGTGAAAATCAAAGTGGATTTGAACACACAATTGTATGTATTGCTGTTGGCCAGTAGCCCACAGCTACAGAAGTCTATTCAGTAGTGCTGGTAAATTGTACCTTGTCAGACTGCAGTGTAATTCCTTCACTACTGCCTCAAAAAACAAACAAAAATTTTCTCGTTGCACTTACTGGTAAAAAACCATACCATGGAATCCGATAAATTCACCGAGAACTCAGAGAAACTTCATTTTATAATCTGATACTCAAAGGAGGAGCTTTGGGATTTGATCGTCAATGATAAGACACTCAAAGCTTATGTGTGTTACGTTCCACAACTTAATCCTCTTGTCGTGCCAACCCATTCAAAAATGGTTCATACTCAAGGCTGACCGGCTTAGCTTGCGTTCCCTTGAGAATACCTTCAACTTGCCAAAAATTGACCATTCTGGGACTGCCTACTTGCTCTTTCAAAAGTTGAGACTCCAAAAATGCTTCCTTTCGCACCAAATTGTTGCTAAAGACGCGATATAAAAAATGGGGTTGTTGCGATCACACATTAATCTCTCTTGATTTGTAGAGTCATTTAAACGCATAAGAATGCATATGGATGAGTGCCATCGTCACGCAGCCCACCCTCATTTGTGCTAATTAAAGAAGCCTCGTGAGCACATCCGTCTGGTTTGGAGTCCTGACTGAAGCGCATTATCCTAAAGTTTGCTCTGGGTTGATTCCCTTCCGCATTTTTGTTCGTATCACGCACAACTGGGTCTGACCGATAGTAGTAAACCGTATTAAGGGTTGTCTTCTCTACTTACATAGCAACCAGCATCTATTTGAAACACCGCTACTCACTGTCGGACTCCAGGCACTTCAAAGAAAGCTGTGGCGTGTGATATCACACCAAAATCTCGCTTGCCTGGTGAAATAAATTCGGTACAAAAAAGGCAACCAAGATGGATACAGGAGTTTTAAGGCTTTATACACTGATTTACAGATTTGTCAACCCTAATACAGTCCAGTCCAATTTTCCTGTGGCCATGGTTCCTGTATAATACTGCTCGCGTATACTGCGGGAGCTATCCGAAGAATCAGGTCATCTAACTGGGCAAACCTCCACCTGGAGTGAAACATATTCCTATTAGTCCATTACTAAGACAGGACTAATCTAGTGACCTCCAACACATCTGGTCTCATTTTAAAAAACTTCCCTATAAGTGAATTTGTACAGACCTGCGCAGTACCATTTAGGTTGGCACAGCTACCCTGAGTTAAATGAAATACGTTGTCGTCCTAGCTTTTTAAATTTGGCACACGTCAATACGAGAGAATTTTGATGCAAAAGAGTTCCACTCTGGAACATTTTATCCTTTTCTCTTGCACCTTTATTATGGAATGTGCAGTCATGTCGATACAAGAGTGTACATAAGTAAATAACTGTGTAGGTAGGAAAGATTCGTATGGCAAAAATTAACAGAAGGTTATGAGTTATTCTACCTCAGCGAAAGCATATCAGATATTACCACGTATACTTTTAGAGGCTGACTGTAGTAAGGAGTAAATAGGTAAAATATAACAAACGGTTGTGACATTTATTGTGAGTAAACTTGGTATGTTAATTAGTCTGGCATATTTTTATAGATTTTGTGCTCTCTCTTGTGTTTCAGTCATTTCAAGCCGTGTTTTCCTTCAACTCCAAGGTGAGTCAGAAGTAGTTATAAAGCATCGGAATAGAGTTACTCCCTTTCAACGAACCTATGGATAAGATTCTTGTTTGTTTGTTTACGTTTTCCACGGCGTCATATAGTGCTCTATTGTGGCTCCCTTACCCAATTATCTGCAATTGCAACTGTTGCCATATATGAGGTCATCACCGAAACCACTATTCTGAAAATTACACCATTCTTCGTTTACCATTCCCTCGAGGAGGAGGATTAAGTGAATCAATTTTTGCATTAGTGGACCCTATAAGGACAGCCTGGCACTCAAAATCTGGTCATTGTTAGGTATCTTCCGGTGACCCTTCCAGAAATGGCGATTGTAGAATGCCCTGTATGGCATTTTTTTCGCGTTTACGTCCTTCTCGTTTGGACAGTCCTCCTCTTGTCATTGCACAATTATCCCGGTGTTTCCACATCATAGGGGGCAATGGACTCGGATTACGCTCTTATTAGAGCTCACCAGCGAAGCATATTCTTGGTAATCCGGAGCTTGAACTCTGGACATCTGACATTCGAGTCGAGCAACTGAGTTCATGCTTGAGTGACAGGACCGGTTTACTTGTGATTGGTTTGTTCCGTAGCTGGCTGTGGGCTGTTCTGATGAGCCTTTCACTAGTTGATTTACTAGTGAGCAACCTATAGGACGTCGAGTACTGTCTAGACTACATACACTGTAGTAATGGAATATAGTCAAAAAGCAATCCACCAATTGTCTCAACACAGTTGGGACTCAGCACTTGCTCGATCGATTGTGTTGTTGTGTCGGACAGCAGTTTACGATGTTGATCACATCACACTGGTCCAATGACTTTTTAGTGTTATGACATGCTAGTTCGTTTCACGAATAAATGCATGTCTAAAAATTGCCAACTACTTTCCAACAGTCCGTACTTAAGCAGCTTCAGCTCTACCAGACCGGGTCCCGTATCCAGAGGATGTGTTGTGTGTCTTTCATTCGCTGGAATTTTTCTAATTTTTGCCTTATTTCGAATGGCATTTCATGGCATATCGACGCTTGCATCCCGTGTTAGGATGACGTTACTCTTTTAGGTCTTCGACTATGGCACGAACTATGAGGCGCTGGTTCTGCCCTTAATGTTCTAAAAAATTTTCGTTCTCAGTGGATTCAGCGGACCTAAACTGCGACAGATAATAGTTATCCACCAATCTGTGTCAGCCAATGTTGAGTGAAACCGTAACTTTTGTTTCTCAATACAGATGTTCTCCTCGGTAAGATACAAAAAGTCGTGGCTAGGCGTACTCATGGGAAGTGACTGAAATTTTCCGAGAGTTGCGCTGCTCTTTCTTGAGACCTATCACAACAAGTGTCGCAAAGCCACTTGGTCTAATCACAGTCTCCCTCAACTGATGAAACCTAGCGGCGTACAACTTATTTTAGCAACAATGAAGAAGAGAATTCTAATATGTCCACACAGCTCACATGTATAGTCATTAAAGTTTAGCGGACCCGAGTTCCATGAACTTGTTGCTTCACGTTTTTCTTATCCGTATTCCTGTGAAACCCACCCTTCTCGAAAAAATTTCCAGTAGGATATATTATACTTTATCCAAATCTCCGTCTTGATTTCGTCGCATTTCCGCCAGTTGACGACACAATTCTGCTGAATATTGTGTGAACTGACGAAAAACAAGGAAAATGTATCCTTCTAAAGTTGAATTTTCGTTACTCACCTTGATCAACAGAGCTTTAAGTAGCATGAGGCTTTAAGATCGTACTACCGGTATATCGGTAAAATAAAGACCGAACATGGTTTTCGGACATAACAATACATGAGGTCTGAGTATGGATTTCATGATAGCGTTACGCCAGATTTGTTTTTTTCCTTTCATATGGTATAAGTCCTGCCAACCTTCCAACTTCAGTAGGTAGGGACCTTATGGTGCACCCAATTTTATTACTGTCGGCCGTTGTTTCGACCCGTCATTGCCTTCACGCGGAAGCCATTGTGGCATCAGCCTGGTAGCCGTGGCATCCAAGGTGTTGTGTGGCACTATTTTTAGCAGGTAGAGTGATTATCACTACAGACAGATTCATGAGAACCAAGCTGGGTTTCGCTCGGGCTGAGGATGCATCAGCCAAATCTTTACCTTGAAACAACTTTTTGAAAAGCGCCACTCTTTCAAACGTCCCTTGTTGGTTACTTTCGTGCATCTGAAAGCTTCTTTTGATTCTGTTGATCGTCAGAAACTTTAAAGGTGACTGGCGATCATGGGTGTCTATTCCAAATTTATATCCCTTATGCGGGTACCGTATGCGAGCTCTTGTTGATGGGTACGAGTATACGGCAAGCTTTCGTCTGATTTTACCGCGTCCAGTGGTCTAAGACAGGGCCACCCACTCTCGCCTCTTCCTTTCAAATTTTGGTATTAATGCGCTGCTTGAAATCTCTCTGCCTGCCTATGAAACCTCGGGGGTCAAAGTGCATCTAGGGTGTTTGCTCACGCACATTGTGCATGAAGGCGATATCTTTTCCATAGGTTCAGATCCCTTAAAAATACAAACCCTTTCAAATAACCTAGGCAGTTCTGCCGCACGGTTTGGTATGCGTTTCACGCCTGCAGATTGTAAAATGCTGCTACAAGACTGAGTGGGTGCAAACCCAAATCTCATACTTGTAGACCAGCCAACTGACGTTGTAGGTAGAATTTTGTACCCGTGCAGTTGTAGAAGTTCCGGCGGAATGGCTGGAGAGGAGATTACATCTTGAATCAGCAAGGCTAAAGCAGTGTTTGCCAATCTCCAACATTTATGGCACCAACGTGACGTCATTTTATCTGCCAAGGGCAGAGTTTACACTGCGGCAACGCGATCCATACTGCTTTATGGATCGGAGAAGTAGCCCCTACGCGCAGAAGACATATAAAAGCTTTCAGCTTTTGAATGTCGTTTTCTTCGAAGCATTGGTCAGGTCTTGTGGGAACATCGTATTAGCACTGATGAGGTACGCCAGAAGATCTTAAGAAGAAGGAACTCTCCAGTGATAGATGAATTACCCACGCTTCATAGGTTACACTGGTTGGGACATGTACTCCGCATGCCAGAGGACTGTCTGCATCGCAGAGCTCTTTTCGCCCAGCCCTGTGCTGAGTGGAAGTGGCCAACAGCCGCACAGTGTATGAACTGGAAACGAAGTATGGAAACACTCACCTGTAAGCTGAGTCAGGTCGACAACTGTCGCCTGCCTGGATGGAGACCACGGATTTCAACCCACCAGTGGTTAACGACGCAAGCATTAAGTTAGCTCAAAAACTACTTCACTGAAAAAAGGTAGAATGGAATAAGGAACTCACGAGGTTGCTGAAAACTCTTCGACATCCCACGACCGGTTTCACCCTTTTTGGGCGTGGTCCCTAAGTTTCCATCAACTTTATGTCCTACTTGAAACAAAACAGGACTGATTTCGACAGACACACCTATTTGCATATCAATTTGGTTTTCAGGGAGACTCAAGTGAATCTGTCACGCATAATAGCTTCCAACTGAATTTGCTGCACAAAGGCCGTCTCATGTTTCAGTTGGTACGAACATCGTACCAGTTGAGTCTCCTGTGAAAACCAAATTGAAGTGCAAATAAGGGTATTTGCAAAACGGAAGAAGTTTTTGGTTTGTTCTTCGAGCTAAGCAAGTGGACTGCAATCCATAGGTGACCGTTTACCTTCGTTAAACTAAAAATCATAGTCCAACCTTGGAGATTTCCACGCGTTCCCAATTTTCTAATCACACACTAAACACTGCCTCTGCTCACACCTGTCTTGGGTGTCTGCACTAGACAGATGTTGAAGTAGCCCACTCACGTTGTTGCTTTGCGTGCCATGAAAACGTTTTAAACATATCGCACCGGTTTTTCTTGCCAAGATACTTCGCGTAAAATATTTGGAAAACAGTGAGTAAAAGAATGTCATCCACAATTCTTCCCTCGGCTTATCGTGAGAAACACAAGAGCAAAAACAATATCCGAACAGTGATGAAAGATGGGTCAAGTGAATGTAAATGAATTTTACCGGATTTCCCGGAATCATCCATATCAACTAAAACCGGAAATTAATCGGCACACAACCTACCTAGCCCAACTTTTTGTGGAGGCAAATTCTTTCATATTCAGAAATGTGGCTACATATTTTGTACTTTATCACGCAGTTTATACTACCCCGTGTTTTGCAAGTATTCTCTTAAGTTATCCCTGTTTTCATTCACACTTCTGCCGACTTTATGGTCGAGCACCTCCATGCCGAGCTGAGAGCAAACACCACTCATGGTAGAATGCTTGTCCACAGTCTGTTTTTTGTACGTATATATATATATATATATGTTTTGTGGAAACCTATCGCGTAAAATTAAGAACTACGTTGCTAAAATCTCAGATTTTACAACAGAACGCAGAAGTTAGAAGTCATTTAGGAGATGGTCCTTGCCTGTGAATAGCTTCTCCTCCTATGTCAGTCAAACTGTGTATTTATCAAGTAACCTGCCGCTGTGTATGCTTTCCAGGCTTTGCAAACTACTTGCAATATTTCAACACTAGTTCCACAATCTCCATCTATGTCACTTCTATGCCTTCTCGGAGAAAGAAGGCACCTAAAGCAGATAAGAGCAAACAGTCTACGGTTAGAATTTTTTTCGTAGGGTCTCCTGTGTTCCTAATGCCGACACTTCACCTTGGGTACTTTGCACATTACTAAATGATCACTGCATTCTTGGATGTCAGCTTAGGTCACATTTAGGTCTTTACTTCCTCATCCTTCGATTCCTAGCTTCGTATACCCACTAAAACTGGCTCAGGCGGTTTGAATCGGAAATGTTCCATATGTACGACTGTAAGGCTCATTGGTATGTTTGTCACGTCAGCCAGTTTTCAGGAACTAAGTCAAAGTCAGATAGGCGACGTTTTTGCCCTGGCTCCTTTAGTACTTACATGGTTATGTTTTACCAACCTATGGTAGCTAAGATCATTCAGTACTCACTTATAAAAGCTGTTGTTACACTCCGGGTGCGTAAACCACTCACAAAGAAACGCACCCTAGCAAGGCCTGAAAGAAGACACGATGATTCCATTGGCCCATCAGTTATCCTAAAGTATGCACTCTCAGAATCATCAGGCGTCACGCTACTAAACCAGATATCAGGAGAACTAACTGATATATAGACAACTGTTTCGAAATTAAGTTGGTTTTAACAGAAACCCAGGTAAATCGCCTATCCTTGCTACATCTCTTAGGTCACAAAAAGTGTTTATCTGCTGACGTGCTCAATTTGATGTTCATGTACGAAATGACAGTGACGGAAAGAACGAAATGTGAAATGCCTACAGTCTTCATCGACCTCATAAGTAGTACCGCGCACAGGAGCGAACACAGCTCAACGAAAGTTTCCAGATCCGGAAACACCTAGAAAGAAGACCCACTAATTATGTATGCGAGGATTCCTCAGGTTACAGAAACCCTACTCTTATATCCCCACGTTGTTTTGCATGACTGACATGAAGACAGGTAAGAGTTACCCCCTCTAGAGATAATCATTCTCCTAGGAACACGATCAGCTCTTTAATAGTCTTAATCATGCTTCAATGGCAAGAAAGCCACTTCGCAAGAACAACACTCATTTAGCTTTCTGAGGTAGTTTTGCTACAATAGGACAGCTGTGACAGAAGTGCTTACAAGTTATAACTGACCCCGTGAACCACACAGACCGCCCAAAAGTGGTAAGGTGAAGGAACTAAAAAAATTCACTCTACCAGGGACCCTTGATTTTTCAACGTAAAATCGTCCAACCATCCTGTCTTTTGGTTTGAGACTTGGTGACAAAAAAACAATCGCAACACCCAGAGTGACCTGAAGGTTATTTTTGGCTTTATAACATCTGCTGCATTGTATGATTCTGAGCGTCTGTTTAGATCTTGAAAACACTGTATGTTTAGGCAAAACGGTAATTTTATTCCGTCCACCATTTAGCTATTATCAACAAATCTGTTTTAATAAACCCATTTGTTTTATCCTAAAAATGTAAATTTGGCTGCATGATTTTAAATGAAAGTAAATCACATCATTGTGTTATGCACAGTTAATTCAGACACCCCTTCCAACCTCTACGAACCCATTGGTCCTTTGCATTTTTAAAAAATGCATGTCCGTCCAATTGTGCTGTGTTGTTGGTGGCGCAAAGATGAAAAATTGTCGAAAATGGAATGTCATTGATGATACAAATTTGGACCACTGACGTTTATGTTATTCTGCCTCATTGTCATCAGCTGAGGGACGTTTGTTGCGTGAAAATTCTTCGACCCAACAAAAGCCATATTGTTTCTGTCCCCTAACAAGGCCAAGTCATTTGTGTTCTAGAAGCCAGCTGGCAAAAAACAGACGAGATTTGTGGCCTGGTTTTGTTTCGTCTAATTGTGTTTGTTTTCATGCCTTTCCACCGTATGAGGATTTAGCCAACGTTCTTATTTCTGCAACACTTCCTGGTCTAATGGAAGTGTTCATTTATGTAGCCCGGATGAAAAACGATTGGTCCTTGCCTTTCGTGTTGTAAAGCAACGGTTCCCATCGAAAGGCAGGAACCGGCAACTATGAAAGTTTCACCCGGATCATTAGAGCTCATGCAACCTCCGAACATCCTATTCAACTGTATACTGTCATCACATTGAGTACCGAAGAGAAAGGCGAAGGGTATTTGAGGCAGCTCAACATCTTGTAAATTACGAAAGTGCGAAAAAACTATATTAAGGGTAGCTGGCTGACTAAATGTTGTTAGCTGAAGAACTTCCCGTGTTTTGAGCTGTTAAAAATCAAAAGCCATTCCCTCACTGTTGTCAACCCAATACTCAGTACGATTCTGAAATTAATTTCTACTTTTCGTCGTTATGTAGAAGAATTTGTACCTTCTCTACGCAACAACAGTACCGTAGCTTTTTAGCATGCTCCACCGATGCCATCCCTAATTTCTTCTCCCTGAAGGTCGACTAGTTAGCCTCATGGTTGCAGGAGTGTGACATTCAGCCATGGTGGACACATTAGTTATGGGCTTGCTCGCCGAGCTTTGTAGCTGGGTTGCAAACTCTTCGTCACTAACCGCAGAGACATCATCAGTGCACTGTTAGGTGTACATTAAATTGCCTGAAGGAAAGGGTACACAGGAGCTAGATATTATAAGCATTGGAGAAAACAGTCCGGCGACCATAGCGATGTTTTTGTGGATGACAATGAGAGGCTGTGGAGAGGAGTAGGACGAAGTTGGACAGAATGGACGGTTGGTGGTAGAACTGTGTTTAGTATTATCGACTATACTAGTGCTCGGCTATTAGATCGTTCGTTCGGCAGAATATCATCCCGAATTGTCATAGGCACACCACTCTGCTAGCCGTCAAGTCATTGTTAAGCACAATACCGTCCACATTCACTTTTACTTAACGCGTTAGATCGGTAGATCGTCCTTCAGATCTGTGTTTAAGAAAATGGATGGATATGTCCGTTCATTGATGAGTAACTAGTGCTGTCATCGAAACGTACGCGTTTGATATCTACCATTTTAGTGTTTGTGGCCATGCCTGCCGTTTGTTTGTTAGGTATACGTGATTGCAAATTTCACTTGCCCATGGTAAGCCTTCATAAGATGGGGTACCAGCATAATAAGAACTTGTCCACAACAGTTAGTCAGTTTTATGTTGCGTTAATAATACCATAGCATAAGTGACGTTGTACTAAAATCTGTGCTAGTATTTTCGTGTCAATACTTATGGTGACGGAAAGAAATTTGCGAACACTTTTACCCAACTGACCACCCAGGCTATCCCAGATTATGGTAAAAAGACGAATTTTGGTCACTGTGCTTTCAAATCTATAACCCGCGGGTGAGGCACTTATTGTGGCCAATTTGCTTCTTTATACTCGTTCAAAGAGGCACTGCAGTTTCGAATTTATGGGTCTGAAATTTTCTTTGGTGAATTAGTATCAATCAGTATCAGTTAGTATCCTGATAGGTATCAACCCTTTCAACCCGCCAGGAACATAAGGTATTATTTTGTATGTATATTATCACCTTCAGGTTAGGCCGCTACGGGAAAGGCGAATAAGGTCCATGCATGTGTTTGAAGGGGTAGCAAAATGAACTGTCCATTGTAAAGAACGCTTTCTTATACTGTTAAAAAACGCCCACTGTTCAGGGAAGTCGCCTTAGTGTTTCGTATCGTGTATGATGTGTATAAAACTGGTTGGTGATTGGAACGGAAATGGCGATAAGCTGAGAAGCTTAGCACAAGTGTTCTACCCCAACAGTTATTTCGTTGCGCCCAGGCACCAATTTTCACGGTACAGAGAGGCACAATTGGAGGAGAAAAGAGGGCAGAATAGAAAGCTCTCCAGGCATCCACCATTACTTGAAAGGTACAAATAAGTTAATTCAGAGGAGTCATTCTAAATTGGATTTGACCAAACTTGTACCCAGATTAGACTATGCAGAATAACGAAGTTGAAGTTTAGAGATAATTGCAAACAAAACCTAAAGGACAGTTGTACTAAGCTTATCACCAAAGCTTAATTCGATCAGTCGACATTCTAATAGGATAGACATCCTTTCGCTCCAATTGCTTGAGAGCTAGTTCAGAGCAAATTCATTAAGGATTCATTGGGGATGGTTGTTGTGCCAGATAAACTCATTTAAAACTGGAGACTGGTCTAATTAATTTATGTTCTGTGTTCAGCTTTGTTAGAAGATCCCAAAAAGGATAACTGCAAAGAATGACTGAAATCTATTTATGTAATTCTCTGAAAAGAGGAAACAAACAAAGTCAAGCACGCTGTTTAGTACGACCGTGAATAGGTGAAGCGGATTTGGTCACACTAGCAAATTATCCAAAAATTACGAGAGAAGATCGTCGCTAGCGTGTGTTATGGAATATGCGTCAGACACAGGTTCCATATGTACATATGCTACAGTACTTCACAAAATTACCTTTGTCATATAACACGGTCCGTATCCGGGTTTACACGTACGAAATGCAATTTCGTAACATTTCCTCGCCTCTGCTTTTTTGGGAGAACTCCACTTCCTTCAGGAATCACACTACTCTTACGGTTACTGAAAACTCTTCGAAGGTTTGCTACTGGCTTGAACTTTATTGGAGCTCATCAGATATTACGCATATCACACCAACTGAAGCATTAGGCGGTTTTCATGTAGCACATTCAGTCGAAAAATGCTACAAACGATAGATTCGACTGGGATTCATTTTAGTCTCCTATATAACACCAGCTTATTTTGCAAATGAGTGTGTTCTAATTCCATTCTCTCTTTGGAATGGAAAGACCTACTTTTCCCAGAATCCAGCGTCCTATTTACTCAACGACTAAGAAATGGATAAACTATCATGTCTGGCCGTTCAAACGTAACGTCAGATTTTGCCGGGTTACAATGTTTCTGAACTTAATCCGTAGATTGTACCCGTAGTGATTTAATGGTACCTTCGTCGATTGCCGAAAGATGGTGAAAAACGCTGCCAGTTGTTCGAAAATTCAAGGGTTCGTTACCATGAGCGCACTAACCTGTAATTCATATTCTGATGGCCTAATTTTCAGTCGTTGGTTGACAGTGTGTCAGCTGATACACTTAACTGAATTGCAGGATTTTAGCCCCTCGTTGACGAAACCACCTCATTGTTGCTAGAGGCAGTGACTGATCTCTGGTACTTAGATAGAACAGGTTGTCTAAAAAAGTCATTCAAACCTGACCACATCTGGGACGCAATTTTATCTGCACGTCGTTAGGAAAAAACAAGCAACAAAAGCGTCACTCACATTCACCGGAAGCTCATTACAAAAGCAGTCTTCTTAAGCAGTAATATTGTATGAGTAATCATCCTCACGCATGAATACCACCTCATGAAAGGACGAAATTGTACTTTGTCTGGAATGGGTGGGGGTAATAAATAAACCGCCAACTGAGCTTTTATGCTGTTTTATCCGCGGTGTATTTGGAAATTACTTCATCATAACTAAATAAATATGCAATTGCACTTACCTGCAGTGATTTCGCAAAACATGCCAATGAATTAATGCACCCTCTTTACAGCAAACACTTTATTTCTGGTTACTCTGCCAAACCACTTTTTCAATAACGTTCTCCGTGCAAAAGTTATATTGAAGTTGTATACATAAACAATAAACTTTCACCAAACCAACGGAAACTATAAGAAAGTATCCGGAAAAAAATATCCTATAATCTTGTCAACAGAATGACTTCATGGCCATTCTCTTGTTGAAATCGTCATTTCATTAAATTCCGATTAAGGAGTTCATTTTGATGTGGTTTTATGACTGACTATTTTGTGGCTGTAACTGATTTCTTCTTCACTCACCTCAGTAAACCTTGTCATACTTTTGTGGAAGCAAAGAACCAGTTTTTTTTAGCTTTGTAGTCCTTACCTGTAAACGCTGAGAAATAAGCATGTGTTTCAGCCTTGATGGATAACTGTTGAACAAGCATGATAGAAAGCTGTGTGAACTCCTCTATTTTCCTCCAGTACATGTTGCGCCTTTCTCAACTGCCTCCCTTATAAACAAGTTTAACTGTGTCAAAGTGCGAATATCTGAGTGAATCGCCTCCAAGTCACCGCAGTTCCTGAGTAACAGCAGGCCTGTGAGGGGGTCAGCTCCCGACAACGACAGCCTATTGCTCTTGAGAATCATGAAGGGCGTACATTCTGCGGACTGCCTGTGAGCAAATGGTGGAGTACCGGTTCGTGTCGTCCGTGCACAGCTGTTTGCAGGTTTCGTACTTTGGGGAACCCACTTCCTCATGTTGATTCCTGCGTCACTTATCTATGGCTTTGACCTTAGCGTAATGGGCTGCAATTTGACTATTGGGCACCATGTTATTTACCTACTCCATATCTCCACCAGACTATTCCCAACCACACTTCCAAACTACTGCGCCTCTAGACTTATTCATAAAAATCACTTGTGATTACGCGCCTGAATTTTCCACTTCCAACAAAACGCCTCACAATGGAGACATAGTAAACTGCGTGTAAACATCAGAGCGAGGACATGAACTGTCTTTTGACCGAGCGCCTAAAGACAAGACACTACCGAGTAAGTCAGCGTACGCTGTGTTTTACAATCCCTAGTTTAAACGTACGGGTGTGCGGCTGACGGGTATTAGCCACAGAAGACAAGATAATCCGATGTTCACGCCGCAAAGACCTATAGATTTCATACCTACACGTAATTTTACGCTAAATTCACGGAAAACAAGACACTGGCCAATAGTAACAGAAAAAAAATCGGTAGAATGAAGTGTGACCAAATGGTAAAATGCGGTGATCCAGCGGCTCTGCTTTGGTGTAAGCGGTCAAGCAGTGTTTGTCTGGGGGTGGTCTTCAGTCGCGTCTATTTAGGTTGTGCAATTTGAGGTCTCGTAGGAAGATGACAGCCTTAGACTTTTCCACACATTTGTATCTGCAGTCAGTGAAATCGCAATGTCGTGTTATCAAGAAAGATGTTAGTTGTTTTTCTTCTGCTCACTGCATTGCCATACTCTGTTTTTCCTATAATGTGCATCACAGGAGGCTGTGGCCAAGCAGTGCACCTGGTGCAAAGCAAGCTATCATAGCAAGCCTTCCTGCTTTGACGATTCTCTCCTTGATGAACCGTGTAGTATGGGCACCCACGCAGCACTGGTTGTGCCACCTCACTGGATAATCAAGATGCCCGAAAAGGTGAGACTTAGTTTATCTATCCGCTGGTTATTGTTGTTTTCTCTGTAGCCTGTATCCTCAAATGCTCGCTGCAAGACTTCCAGTGTTGCTGTTTTTCGTGTTGTTTTGATTAACGTTTGGGTCTCATAGTTATGTTTTCACCGAAATCCGTAAGTCAAATTCTGCCTAGACTAGACGGTTACCGGCAACCATACTTAATATTTAAGCTTCCGAAAGATAAGATAAACTACAGGCCTTCAGGGAAAAACGGCGGTACAAAGTGATGCATTAGAACACGACAGAGTTTGCGTAGAATAACTGTGAAGCCAGTCAAAATCCCTCACAGATTTCTCTCTGTAAAATAACAAGACACGTTTTCGACCTTAGTGGGCTCTATGTAACTTTCCTGTCTTTATTGGAGGTTTCTGAGGGAGTAAAAGAGAGACGGTCAGTTCTCACTTTTCTCTGTGCACGGAGATTACGAATGAGACGAATTAACTGGAGTCAGATACATACACCAGCTTAAGTAGGAACAAAGAAGGAACTTGAATCTACGGTGAAAGGGTACTTAAAAGACCCAATCTATTAACCTGGGGGTTAAAACCGCATAAGGAACCGTGAAAAAAAGAACAAAAAGGCGCCAAAAGAATGCCAGACTGGTTGAATACAATCAACTTATAATTAGGACACAGATCAACAGCTAAGAAGGTCAAATAGCTTAGAAGAATAAAAATAATTGCTAAGACAAAAGAGTGCCTCCTGATGCCTTCAGAACTCAGAAAATCTAAACACAATGCAACAGAACTCGAGAATAAACCAATTCAAAGAAGAAAACTAAACATAGAAGGCGCCTGGTTGACCAACCAAATGGCAAAAGACGGATCGAATGGTGAGGGAAAGTAAACAATAAACGGGTCAGTCGGGACGAGGTGAAGGTACCCAATGTGCTTATCAAGCGTAAGTAAATCGCGCCAAAACGTATTGCGGTTTCTGAACGGACCAATCAGACCATATGCATGCGGAACCTTCAACAGCCACTAGGGTTACAGATATCAAATACTGTTTAGAAACTACCCAAAAGCAAGTATACATGCAGTAAACACCTGCTCAACCACGCAACGATCATGTCTCCTCTTATGGTGACGAAACGATTGCAACCTAACTACCAAGCTAGATGAACTAGATCAGCAGTCAAAATAATTCATCGTCGGTGGTTGCAAATAGGGGTTGTCAGTGTCCCTTCAGCGTAAATCTGTGCCTACCGCCCTCCACAGTCCACAGTCCTCCAGCACGGCCGGAACACTTCACAGAGCTCTATTACGAATACAGAAGTTCCACTTCTGCGATTTCTAACGCACTATTATTTTGTTGAAAGCCACTAATAATCCGTGAATTCCCACGAAAATCAATGACAATAGCGGCTTAGTTGGTCTGCTGGTTAAAAACTAAGTAATGCTTCTATTCATAACAAAATAACTTCTTATGAAAAGACCAGTGCGTCCTTACAAGAAAGATGTCGGTCTCAAATAACTCAGTGAGGTAGAAGATTAGCATATAAGGATGTTAAAACACTAGCTAAAAACAAGGTGGATATTTTGCGCTGCGTTTTTCTTGTAAAAATAATGCAAGGTGGTGGCTTATTTTCCACGCAGTTTGCGAATACGCACCTTTTTCCGTGCAATATATATTTTGCAGTGTATTTTTTTTACAGTAGGATTGATTTTGGCAGTTTCACATTTGACTTATACTTGACTGTGACAATTCTGGAAATTGACGTCTGGATCAACGTTTTTTGTTGTTGTTGAACTTGTCAAAATCGTGTGGTAAGTAAGGAAACGATACTGGATGGCGACTGACTTCCTAAAAATTACTTTCGCATCCTCAATTTTCATTTCTGCCCCTGCTGCAGATTGTTTAGAGTTTTGGTGGTTGCTTCATAGCCGGTGCCTAGGCACTAAGTGTATTCTCTCTTCAAAGTCCTGATTAAATATAAAACTGTCCACAGTGAATTCAACCTGTTATATCTGGGGCTATCCACCCAGGGTACTAGCTGCACTAAAGTAAACAATTACTGTTCTTTTCGCTCCCATTTTCCTGGAAAGCAATGAACTACTGTTACTCATCAAGGATGTATAACCTAACGAATTTTACTCTCCAGTTCTCCCCCTCCGTCGCAGTAAAATCGTTGCAATGTGTTCAAAGTTCATCTGATCTCAAAAGAGCACAGAGCAGGTTTGTTTTCACAAAGTTCGTTTAGAACAGATCACTCCAGTAACAAAATATACTCCACATAGCAAGAAGGACTTCGGAATTCCACTGTGTGCATAATTATAAAATGACAATCTCAGAGTTCGAAGTTATTTTTACATGGCTTCATTGTATGGTTTCGTTCTGTGGACATGAAATCTGTGTGGCAAAAAGTGCTGTGCACCCGAATTGTCTATATTAGAAATCATCCGCAGTGTGCTTCCGACGAAGTCTGAAAAAGCTCCCACTCCACAGCTTTTCGTGCAATAGCTGAACAACTCCCCTTTCAAGTGAATGACTGGCCATTATTGTACTTAGCTTGCGCTCCCATAGCGTCATCACCAGCAAGGACAAGCAGTTTCATACACAACAGCATGCCGTTCGGCATCGCGCTAGTCCGACCCGATCGTGCATAACCAGACATGAAAGGTTATTTGTTGCCCGAATAACGAGGCATCCGGAAGTGAAGGACTTAGTTCCAAGAGGATCATTCATAGAGCTGACAATCACGCTTTCCATCTGACGAGTTCTTTTGGGACGATCCCCTCGAAAAGCTCGCTTCTCAAAACAAGTGAAACATACTTATACTTATACTTACATATCACAGCAGTTCGTAAATTTCTGTATTTGTTTAGTATTCAGTCCTGTGTGTGACAGATCTTATGGGTTTAGTATACATTTTGGTGTAAAATGCTTTGCAACTGTTAATCACATCCGCAACTTCCATAAGAGCGTGCCAGTTTTCACTGGAATTGACAAATTTGTTCTGCTAACCTAGCATGCTCACCATCTACCGATGATATGATCAAGTCAAACCATTGCCGTTACAAATCATCAGACCCAGGCATCTGCTGAATCTGTTGGCTGAAAATATGCCAAATTCCATTCTGCATCACCTTCAATCTGCCATCACTTCAACCGCTGCTACTTTGCTAATGAAATTCGATTAATGATGTATTCGGAATTGTCAATAGGGAGGTCAGCCATCATATGACCGGTTACACTAACAGACATCCACATGGAATTTTCATGTGCTGAACTTCCAAAAACGGCCCAGATACATCAGTAAACAGCTCTCTAATAAAGGTATCATGTTGACACCCTACTCCCTCCCTACAGCCCCCTCAGAATTAGAAACATCTAGGAAGTGATCGTAAGCACATCACAATCCAAGTGTACATGTTCAGCTAACACATTACCTCTTATAAACTTGGTGTCTAAAGTCTATAAGTCTTTTCTTTTTGAAGACACCTTTCGGACGCACAACCGTCTCGGGTTTTTATGGTGAATGGATGACTACTGAATCTGGTATGACCATAAACAGATCTGCGTGAAGGCAGAATCTGCTAGTCTTGGCAACCACATTGTCTTGCTTTGAACTACATAGGTAAACGTACAGCAATCACCCCTAAATACCGAGAAATTTTTCACCCTATCCCCATCGGAGTGACTTGGCTGGAACTGTCATGCTTAGGATTAAAATAAGCCGGGTTATCCGGTACATTTTTGCACTTTCAAAAAATTCTTTAAGCAAAGTTTCCTCAAGACCAAAGGAGATTGCCTGTACATCTCCGGAGAAAATGATGGCACGTGGACAGTTTTTTAAGTGATGGGAACAACTTAGGGTACCCAGTTATCTAATGTTGGTGTTTCTTTTATTCTCACAATGTATCAGCTCATATGAAGAGCCTTAAATGCAAAGAGGCGAACGGTCTACAGGAGACTCCTACCAATTTCAGAAGGTATGTAGACATGTAAAGCTGTCCTGGGGCTGGATTTCCTCAACTCTAGTGGTCAACCAGAATACCAGGATGAAATAACATGAATTATTGTAAACAGTCATCTCAAACTTGATTGTGAACCGATCAGATTCATTAAATTGGAAACCAATTAACAGCCAGTATTTTGCTTTCAACGTCGCTAATAGTTTAACAGCTTTTGAGGCACAACTCAGTCCGTGAACCATTCCCTGGTCTCGTTTTGGTTCTTCTGAAGCAATTTAAAGATGGAAACGCATACTCTTATTCGCAGAGAAACTTGGTTTTTGACAGGAAACGCAATTGAATCCAGCTGAATCTGCCATTTATGTCGGTCCGCTTCGAAGAGTTCTAACCAACCTTATGGGTAGTGGGTTACGCTTAGATGAGGGACGTCTATATAGTCAAGGTTGATGTGCATTTTTTTTAATCAGTAGAATCGCAGTTAGAGCATGATTGTGTCGAAGAATCTTTTATCGCAAAACAGTTTTACAGAGTGATTGTGTTCAAACATTAGTGACACAAAATCCGGACAAAAGAACCCATCAGCAGTATTCTATCATACTGTGACTGATGAGCCACTTCTGTGCATCAGAACTGGACAGAGTGCATTAAGTGTCCATGTAATTCTGACTCAAGTGGACTCTAAGCGCATATACTAACGACGTTCTTTCACAAAAGTGCGTAGCTGGTCCATCAGGGGCACTAAATTTGGTATTGTGGGAGCGGTTTCACTTTGACCGGATAACCGCAACTCATAAGCTGTGAAAGGCTAATCACTCCAAAGCTGATGCGTTCATTTGCTTGGTAGTTCATGCTAGTCACTTTATACTGGTGGTTCTCAACCGGAAAGGCAGTTCCTCCCCTATGCTTCGTAAAGAATAGAAGCACCAGCTTTGGCGACACCAACTAATTAAACGTTGTCCTCCAGTTCCATTCATGGAGTTTTTGAATCTTTCGAACTAATTCCCTTATGTTTCGTTTTTGCTGTCCGTCAGTCACATTTGTTGTTCATGGCAGCTGTGTGCTTCAAGAAGCTTTATTTATTTGATAAATGTCAGTGCAATTTACCTAACAGTCTTGGGGAAAAACCGGTCTTATCTATTTTTCCACCTGCGAATCCAAATAACGTTGATTGGTCCCAAATACCCACCGCTTGGGATACCTCCAAAGCTGTAGTGCCTAACGGAAAACCAAACGATAAGAATCGAACACCCGGCGAACGAGCAACCCATCGGGTAAAAAAACTGTTGCAAAATGCCACATATTCAGCCCTCACTTGAAATGCGGTGAGCCAGTTTAGCTAACCTGTTTGTTCGACCAAACTGGGGCCCAACTTGGTCTTCACTCCATTGGTTTATTCACCCTCAGTCGGACCTCTGTACTCTATCGTTTGAGTGTACATTCTACCTCCAGGAAATCTAGTACGGGGGAAGAAAGAGCCAGAGTTTGGCGCGATTCGTAATCCTCCATTTGTTTGGTGACCGTTTGAGAGATGGCCATCGGCGAATGCTGAGTCACATTCGATGGTTGCCCCTTGTTGGTCAGAATTATGATACCAGAATACACACTGAAGAGATTAATCTACACCCTTGAAGTGACAGCACATGCTATGAGCACAGATAGCGGTCTACAGGCCGTACAGTGGTCACGGATGCCCCACCGATTCAGTTTATTAAACTTCGTGAACTGTTCCATCATTTTCTCTATATTTCAAATTGACCATATTCATACGTCTTCTGGAAACCTGGACGACCTAAGTGTCTTAGCTACAAACTCCGACATATCTACTCATGAAAAGTGCATTTTGTGCAAAAACCAAGGCCAATCTGCTGTGCACTGAGTTTACTTGTTTGGACGTTTCACTTAAAAACAGGGAAGTCCAGTAAATCGGTTGCCGAAAATGGCATGCCTTGTGATCTTTCAGGTCATCATCATTATCATCGTTATCATCGACAGCATGACATCAGTGTTCAACACCGATGCTTCACTGCCGTACAACCATGATTTACTTGAAAGACTTATTGTGAAGGAAAGAATAAAGGTGGACGGGGAAGGGACTTAGTGCTAGCTTACTACAATCATTCCGAGGTGCCTACGCCTCCAGACACTCATTCAGGCAATCTGGATAGAAACTGACAACAACATCGCCACTGACATCGGTTGGCAGCCACATCTTGCAGCGTCTCCAACCAGGCGCAGTGAGGATCAGCGGTCCCCATCCTGGAAGGCGAGTAGCACCGACAGCACCCAAGCGTTTCGTAATCTCCTTCATACCCCTCTGCCAGGT